>JAQQSV010013945.1:0-12404 GCA_028646515.1 Pseudochirops corinnae | reverse complement strand
GGGCAGGGAAGATCTTCAGATTCCCATAACAGACATCTACAAACACAGCCTCAGACAAAAAGGCAACTGACTCTGGGGGAAGCAACTCTTCCCCTTTAGTTGCCTAGGGGAGTCAATAAGGTCCATAAAGGAAAAACTCAACTAGAATTCCTGAAAGAGATGAGGTAAGAATTTAAAAGAGATTTTAAGATGTTTTTATAAATAGAAGGAGAGCACTCAAGGAAAAAACTGGAAAAGAAATGAGAGTCAGGGAAGAAGGCATTGAAAAGGAATTAACAGTTTGGCACAAGAGGTACAAAACCTTGTCTGAGCAACAAGCTCCCTCAAGATTATAATGAACCAAAAAGAAGCCAATGACTTCTTCAGGCAATAAGACATAGTAAAATAAAGTCAATAGCCAGAAAAGCAGAAGAAAATGTATGATGTTTCATAGTTAAGTACATGGGTCATGCAGTGTCTTCACAGAGAGCAAGTACTGACTTCAAGTTAAAAGCACAAGTCATCTGACCATATCTGAAAAACTTTAGAGAGCTAAAGACTTCTTTAGAATTTGGTGGCTACTATCAGAAGTTTTTGAAGACGTACATCATCATCACTGAGTTTCTGAATATTCTCAATCATGGGCAAATGGGTGAGAACTGAAGGACAGAAAGGAACACCCTGGCTCTAATCCTCTGGCACCATTTTGGGCTTTCTGGGATAAAAGATGTAAGTAGGCATGATAGAAAATGTCATCCACACACAGAGAAAGCACTATGGAGTCTGAATGCAGATCAAAGCAAACTATTTTCACTTTTTTTTTCTTTCTCATGGTTTTTACCTTTTGTTCTGATTTTTCTTTCACAACATGACGAATGTGGAAATATGTTTAACGTGATTGTACATGTATATCTTATATCAGATTGCTTGCTGTCTTGGGGAGGGAGGGAAGGGAGAGAGGTAAAAAAAACTGGAATTCAAAATCTTACAAAAATGAACGCTGAAAACTTTATATGTAATTGGAAAAAATACTATTAAGTGCAAGAAAAAAAAGAAATTCGAGTAGGCCTCCAAGGGCTTGGTTAACTGTTAATCAGCAAGGATTTATTAAACACCTATTATATGCCAGGCACTATGCTAAGGGCTGGGGATACAAAGAAAAACAAAAGACAGTCCCTCCTCTAAGGAGCTCACCATTGAATGAAGGAAGAAACATCCAAACAATTACTGCAAAAACCAAGAGATATTCAGGATATATTCAAGCTAATGAACAGAGGTAAAGTACTAGCATTATGGGGCATTGGGAAAGGCTTCTTGTAGAAGATGGGATTTTATCTAGGACTTGAAGGAGGTGGGGATGAGGGGGCAGAGCATTCCAGGCTTGAAGGGCAGCCAGAAAAAACTCCCAGAGTCAGGACATGAACTATCTTGTGTGAGGAACAGCAAGGAGGCCAGTGTCACTGGACTATAAAATATGTAGAGATGAGTAAAATGTAAGAAGACTGGAAACGTGTAGGCCAGGGAAGTGGGACAGATTATGAAAGGCTTTGAATGCCAAACAGAGGATTTTGTATTTTACCCTGAAGGCAAGAGAGAGCCAAGTGTAAGTGGATGACATGGCCAGATCTGTGCTTTAAGATCACTTTGACAGCTGAATGGATGATGGATTGGAAGAGAAACAGTCCAGGCATGAGGCAATGTGTACTCACACCATTTTTTTTCTTTTTGGAGGGGGTAATGTGTGGGTTAGAAACCTCCCTTACCCAAATCAAAGGAATGTAGAAGAGAGCTTCGGGTGGACAGGAGTTTTTATTCTTAAAAATACCCTGGGGAGGGGAGAGACTTCTCCCAGCCACATGTCCGAAGGAAAAGAGAGAAAGCCCCTCCAGGAGCTTTCTTTTAAAAGACCTGAGAGTTATAAAAAGTCATAAAAAAAATACATTCTTTTGGTCATACTTAAGTTCTATTGGGTGGGAGCGAGGGTACGGATTCCACGCAGGTAAAGTCAAAGGGTCTCTGACTTCTCATTGGAGGAGGGGCGGAGTCTCGTTTCAGCGCCAATTTAAACAAAGAAAGGTTCTCCCCCTGTCCCACTTACCTTGAGCAAAAGGTAAGGGCGCATAGTCTTACGTAGACAAGCAACTCCCATGGGATTTCGTCCTTACCCTATTCCCAAACACAAGTTCCAGTCTGCCTCTCCTAGCCCACTCTAAAACAAAAGTTCCGATTTGCATTCTAATACTGCCTGTTTGGAGAATCTCAACTTTAAAGGCTTTTCATTCAGTAAGGCAGGGCAATTGGGGTTAAATGACTTGCCCAAGGTCACAGGGCTAGTAAGTATTAAGTGTCTGAGGCCAGACTAGAACTCAGGTCCTCCTGACTCCAGAGTTGGTGTTCTCTTCATTGCACCACCCAGCCACCCCACCATTTCCTTTTTTTTAACAGATCATTTATCTCCCTAGTCATCAGGTTCCTCCTCATCTGATGGGTGGCCCTTAATAACCTCTGAGGTCCCTTTAAGCCCTGAGACTTAGTAGCCCACATATATATTCAGGTCTTGGCTTTGAAGCATGATGTAGTTATTCAGGTTTGTTTGGACAAACAACAACCCACTAACATATCTTGAGGAATGTTCAGTTGAACGCTTGCCTGCCAAAGATGGATGGAGGGCTTAGCCAGCATGCGGGTTATCCCATCAGTCTGGTCATGATGCACACATAAGGCATGAAAATTACCTGGAACTGACAAACAGGGAAAGAGGGAGTATATGACCCTCAAGTTGGATGGAACCTTAAAAGTTCCTCTAATTCAACTTTCTCCTCATTTTACAGAAGAAGAAACCAAGATGCTGGAAAGTAGAGAGGTCTGCCCGAGGTCAAGGGCCAGTAAGCCTCAGAAGTGGAATTTGAACCCAGCTCATCTAGTTCCCAAGCCAGGGCTCTTTCCTCTATACAATATTGCCTCCTATAGCTACACTGGACCACAGCCACATGAAAATCCAACTTATCCAAAAACACGATTATGAAGAAGCTTGGCCCTGGAGGAGGTGAGAAATTTCCCTTTCTTCAGAGGTTGAGGACTATGGGTCTAGAACATCAGATGTACTCTAGGACCCAGCTGATGTTGGCTGGTTTTGCTGAAATACCTTTTTTCTCTTTTTAAAGTTATTTGTCACAAGGGATGATTACATATTCAGAAAAGAAGAAAATATAAAAATAAAAGATGTCAACAACAAAATTTGAAAGAAAGAGAGTGCCTAGATGAAAATCTGGGACTTCGATTACTGAGTGTGCCATTGGAGGACATATATCTATGGCCCTGTCATTGCTGTTGGTCCCCACTGGTCTTTGGAGAATAAGCAACTGCACAATGAAGTTGGGTGAGTAGCAGTCCAGGCCAAGCAAGGAGATATGGTAGGCAGTAATCTTGAGGATGCAAATTTTATTACTCAGAGGGCAGACATGGCAGAGATGTAACAGGACATAAAACTGTTTTCTGACTGATCCAAAGCAAGGTGTGAGAAAGCAGTTGGTATCTCCAGAGTTTCTAGGGTGGCAAGAGAGTAGCATCTCTTGGTTTATGGCTTCTCTGCCAATATTTATTCTGACCAAGGTCAGGATTTTGAGAATAAGTTACTTTGGCAAGAATCTAGACACCTAGAAGTCTTCCTGACTCACCTCAAGGAGACCAGAGCATTTTAGATGTATACTGACGACCTTAGCAGATAGCCCAGAAGAGTTAGAATCTGGAGTTCTAGTACATGCATATAAATCTACTTGAGCTAGGCACTGGAGATCAGTGTCTGGGCAAATAGAAAGCCTCCAAGAGATTTCCTAAGTGAGTCCTGGGAACTTTGGGAACCATGTGTCTGTACCTGAAAAGATGGTTCTCTCCCTTCATCCTTCAGGGAGGACAAGCTGAAATCTTAGGAAATGTAAGGAGAGTCAGATGTCTCAAAGCCCCGAGCCACTCACCATTGCTGCAACCACTTTCATAACCACAAACTTGCAGGAGAGAGAGAATGGAGAAAGCAAGGGATTGCAGCTGCTCCCTGTGGGCCAACACCTGGGCAAACTCCTATTCTGGTCTTCCATTGTGCAGCCTGGCTCTTGAGGAATGGATTTCCACCTTCCTTATTTCTTTTGAACAGTCTGTTTGTTCTGTGTTGGCCAAGTGTACTCAAGGGGAAAAAAAGTGGTTTCTCTAAGATAACATTCTGTATTTGGAGGGCAGAGAAGGGGGTAGGCATGCCATTCTGGGGAATTAAAGGAAACAGCAGAGTGACAAGCTATGGTTCAGTCTGAAATATCTACAGAGGGAAGGAAAGTCTCTTTCCAAATTGCTGGATGTCTGGCTGGGGTTCTGGCAAGAACCAGATGGGATCACGAAGAGTCTGACACAACTAAACACCAAGAGCCTCTAGATCTTAGGGCTGAACTAGGACATTGCAAGGTAATCCAGAGCAAAGTCAGGGCCGATGAGACCATTCAGATTGGTCTAAGGAGACAAAAGACTACAGAGTTAGCCTGATTTAAGGTTATTCCTAAAGACTGCTAAAAGCATCATAACAGTCATTGACTTGTGACAAATTGGAGGACCCTGTGAAAGTATTCGAGCAATTGTAGATAACTTATACAACAAAGAACTTAATTCCAACCATTGGAGAGTCACCTTCTCTTCTATGGATCATGAAACTAAGCAGGAGAATGACCCTACAGATGCAAATTTGACCTCTGAAACTCAAGAAAATCTGGTGAGAGGTGGACCTTGGACAAAACTCTTCTTCAAAGATAAAGGGATGAAGGGCAGCTAGGTGGCACAGTGAATTATAGCACTGCCCCTGGAGTCAGGAATACTTGAGTTTAAATCCAGCCCCAGACAACACACACACACACACACACACAAAACTAGCCATGTGACCTTGGGCAAGTCACTTAACCCCAATTGCCCTAACTTTCCCCCTCCAAAAAAAAAAAAAGATAAAGGGATGAGGGAACATCATGACAGACTGACACAGGAACACTGCCACCGACAGTAAACTGAGAAGGCAGAACTACCTTCTGTTACAACTGCAGAGAAGAGAGGGAGATACACTCATGAGAATATGGCTTTGACAGTGCCTATGTAATCCCAGCAACTGGGGAGCCTGAGGCTGGCGCACTACTTCTGCTCAGGAGTTCTGAGTTCCAGTGTACTAAGGCCATCAGGAATCTCAACACGATGACATCCTGAGAGGTCGTCAGCACCACACTGACTAAGGAGGGGAGAACCGACCATCTCAGCAAGGGAGGAGGTCAAAGCTCCTCTAGTGATCAGTAGTGGGATCAGCCTTGTAAGTAGTTCCTGACTTAGAGATGGGCAAGATAGGGACATCCAGATTCAAAAAGGAAAGAAAAAGAAATGTCGCTTTGGTGATAAGATAAGCTAAGGACTATAGGACCAGCACTGGGGAAAGGAGGCAAGGCCGGGGAAGGAGGTAACTACCCTTGACCCCAAAAGTAGTGAGCATGATTTCATCATCAATTCCTTATGAATCTATCCCACTTGGACTCATAGGGCCTTACAGAGAAACAATAGTGAGATTAATGATGTGGAATGGACTTCATAGTGGGGTGAAGTCCTGGTCATTTGAGAAAATGCCTATATAGCCTTTGAAGAGGCTTGAACTTATAGGACTGAGTGATAAAAAAAAAAATCCCCATTTCTAGGCTATGTCAAAGTGAATTTGAAATTTCCTAAGGAAATTGTAGGTGTTGACATATTGGATACATGATCAGATCCACTATCTATCAATGGAGCAACAGCTTAGAACTAATTCAGATCTGTTCAGGAATGTAACAGGATACCGCAACTTGCAAGCTAGGACTCAACACCAGAATACTCTTACTATCCACATGGTTTATGCAGATGTTTAAAGGAGAACAGAGGCAAATGCTCACAATGAATATCACAGGAATGCAGGATCTTGAGAAATTTGACTTTGGTTGACTCGCCAGTACTAGAAGAATGGAAGGAGCATCTGAGGAAGAAGCTCAACAAGAAAGAAGAGAGGTAGGTTCTCATTGCAAGGGGGTATGCAGGATGTACCCCAAAAGAAACCAGTAGGATCCACCACACCAAATAATGATCAAGAAAACCAATGAGGGGTGGCTAGGTGGAGCAGTGAATAGAGCACCAGCCCTGGAGTCAGGAGGACCTGAGTTCAAATCCGACCTCAGACACTTAACACTTACTAGCCATGTGACCTTGGGCAAGTCACTTAACCCCAATTGCTCCTCCAAAAAAAAAAGAAAACCAATGAGAGTGAGAATTATCTAGGGCAGACTCACTCTGGGCAGATTATTCTGGCCTGCTTGTCAATACAAGCTCATAGATACTTAGGCTCTAATTATGGTGTCTACCAATTATGGTGAATCTTTCTTTAATAAACTTCACTTTTCTTTGGCTGAGAGAAGACTTGAGTCAAATTCATCTGGCAGGACCTGATGTGGCAGTATTTTGGATTCATATGTACCCCTAAACCCTAAACCTCAACATTATTAGGAGGCACACTGACACACTCAAGAGTTCAATGTGCAAATGGTGAAATAGAAATCACTGCCCCACGATCAAACACATCACTCTGGGGACTTGGACTAGAAGTATACATTTCCATGTATACTGTTCAGCCAGAAACAAAAGACTCTTGGGCTCTGACATTGGAATATGAAGAAAATCAAGCACTGAACTACTCAGTGGTGGCAAATTCAATCCAATCCCTTCTAGAATCCCACCTCAGACATTCCTACTTCCTCTCCATGCTATCCTGTCTCTCTTGCTGCTTTTCATCACATGATGCTATGGAAATTCCTCCTTGAGACTCAACACCAACACAGTGAAATGCATGCATGTATCCCCAGATTTGTACAAATTATAGATTGATAAAGACTGGTTTGTGGACCCTGCTCCTGCTCTTAACTAATAATGGCACCAGCAGTTAGAACAACTCCAAATATGTAGTAGACTGCCACTTTTCCTGCCTGCTGCAAGGTATATGAAGTTTCATTTTCCAATACCAGTCCTCCTTCATGATCAGTTCAGAGACTAGCCAAGACCCTTAAGAGCTTTTGTCAATGGTTTCTGAAGAATGCCTTTCTCCAGATCTGCCTATTCATCAAGTCTGGAGAAGCCTGAAACAGCTTCTCTTTATCTATGAACCTAAACAAGAAATTTGAGAAGACATTTCCATCCTACTCCTTTACAGAGGTGGTAGGACAATTGTTGTGGTACACTGAATATTTCTGTAGATGTTTTCAATGTTCTGATCAGTTTGATTTTTTTCCCCTTTTGGTTTTTTCCTCTGAAATAAACATTAGTTATATAGAAGTCCCTTCTTGTAGAGGATGGGGGAAGAATACTACGAGAAATTCTAGTCATGGAAAAAACAAAAGGTATCAATAAAAATTATTTTTAAAAAGAAAAATAAGAAAACCAATGAGAAACTATAGTAAGTGACCTCTTCTATCCTAACCTACTGCCAGCAGCCACTCTCCACTTTGGCTTTTCCAAACATTTTCATCTCTTCTCAAACCTCCCATGGCCCACCCTGCCCCAGCCCTCTCTTTGGAGAACCTTGAGAGCTGCTTCTTCTCCCCTCCCGCTCCTCTCACATCACTCTATTACTATTTCTCCCTACATAGCTGTCTCAAATGAAGAGATGACCCTTCTCCTTAGCAAGGTAAGCCTCTCTAGAGGTACAAGAGATCCCATTCATCCCATATTCTCCAGCAGATTGTACCCTCTATTATTCTCATTTTCTCACTAACCTCCAATATCTCCCTGTCTACTGCCTGCTTCCTTACTGTTTACAAACAGGCCCATGTCATTCCCATCCTCAAAAACCCTCATGTGATCTATTGACACCCAATGGTGATCAATTCCTTGAGAGGGCCACATATAATCAGTGTCTCCACTTCCTTTCTTTTTGCTGACCTTCTTAAGTCTTTGAAATCTATCTTCTAACCTCATTCAATCAAAACTGCTTTCTTCAAAGTTACCAATGACTGAATTGTCAATTCTAATGGTCTCTATGTAGATGATTCTTAAATCTGCTTATCCAGCCCTAATGTCTCTCCTGTCTTGAACTAGATGTCCTGTAGACTTTTTTTTACTACATTATCATTTATCAAATAACTCACATGGTCACACCTTTGTTCTCATCCTCACATGAACTGATCCTCCTTGAAGATCTATACTCATTGAAAACAACACCTCTATATTCTCTTTCTCACATTCACTCACACATTCTAAGTCTGCTCATAGTCACAGTGTCCTGTAGACATTTTAAATTTAACATGTACAAATCCAAGCTCATTACCTTTCCCTCCAAACCCTCCCTTCTTCCTAGCTTCCCTGTTGCTGTCCAGGGTACCATCACAAGCAGCCCCAATCACCCAGGCTAACAACTCAGGAGTCATCCGCAGCTCTTCACTTTCTCTCAATCCTCTGCCCCCTGCCAAATTCAATCTGTTGCCAAGAAGACACCTGCTCTCCCCTCGCACTGTTACCACCCTGGCACAATGTCTTATCACTTCACACCTGGACTAGGGCTATAGCTTTCTGCTTGGTCTTCCTTCTCAAGTTTCTTCCCATTTCAGTCCATCTTCCACACAGCTATTTCCATGCCATCTCCCCCATTATATGTGAGCTCCTTGAGAAGAGGAACTATTTTTCCTTTCTTTGTATTCCCATCACTTAGTATAATATAGTGCTAACACACAGTAGCTGTTTAATAAATACTTGATGAACTGACAACAGAGAGTTCTTTTCTTTTGTCCTAAAAGGAGAGAGCGGGAAGGTGCTCAGAGGAATGTGGTACATAAGGGAACTTGAGAAGGGAAGGAAGAAGGGAGAAGGGAGAAGAGACGCATCACTCAGAGCGTCAGGCACCACTGCTGTCATGGCCACTGCCACTGAACAAGTGAGAAAAAAAGATGAGAACAAGAGCTTGCTGCTCTAGTAACTAGTATTCTCTGTCTGCCATGAACCAAAATGATGAGACTTCCACCCTTCTATCAATCGCCTACTTTGCTCTGGTTTTTTTCCATTCCTTGTTTCTTTTAAATAGTCTGTTTACTTGTTTCTTTTAAATAGTCTATTTTACTTGGTTCTCAAAAAGAAACTGGCTTCTCTGAAACGCTGTTCTGGGTATTAAAAGAAACAGAGAGAAAGAGGCCATGAGCATTCTGATCATTTTTTCCTTCACCCAGGAAAGCAGCAGAGGAGCCCAGAAGGGCTTTTGCTTCTGGCACTGAGTACCCAACCCAAGTACACTGGGTATGATCCATTCCAGGGACAGCATCAGGTGGTAAGCATGCCTGTCAAACTGAGCCAGGCTCAGGGTGGACAGAAACCTCCAATGGAGCAGAGGGCAAAGCTGCCTTATCTTGGTTTCTACCGTGAATATGGACTATGAAAGCATATTCTTCTGATCTTTGGGATTTTAAGCAAGAGCAATCAGAAAAATTACAACAGAGGTAACTGGCTTGGGGCAACCAGGCATTCATAGAGACATTGCTTTCTGATTCTTCAATATTGGCTCTTTCCATTATAATGAAGCATAACTCACCAAGAACTGGATTATTCTAATAATAGAGAATGTGAACTGCGTTTAAACTGTCATGAGATAAGCTGGTCTTACTGTACGGATGACAAGATATTTCCAGAGTAATCCTGCCTGAAAAGGAACCATAAGCTTAGATATTTGGTGTATGTCCATGGCCAAGGAGCCAATGGAGCAAAACAACTATGAAAACATATTACAAAACCTCTGTTTTAGTAAAACTGAACATATTAATAATCAGTATTTCTCTCTAAAGCCTTTTCCAGATTTGTGGAGAAAACACCTTGTAAAGATGGGGGATAGTTTGAGGACAAAAAAGCTTTTCTTAAGGGAAATGGATTGAGGTTGGATACCAACCTTTCAATGAAGAGTAACTCTTATCTTGTTTCCATCATTGCCTTCCCCACCCCAGAAGAGAATGAGTTCTTGACCCAACTAAGAGTGGTCTCCCTTTTTGCCCATCTCCTTGAAGCAAATGGCTGGAGACATGGCCCACCCTTCTCCAATGAGGGTTAAGACACCTACTGAAGGAGGTGTCTGTTCCTTTGTTTACTCAAGAGGGAAGTGAAAGGAGTAAGATTTTTGCTCAACTATTCTTGAATATTAACCCGAACTGTATACATATCATTCAGTATTCCATAAATATTACCTTAAATTGTCTTTAGGAAGTCACGTCAGAAGACTTGGGGGACTATGGTAGTTCGGATCTCTCTCTCAGCTAGAATTGATTAAATTCAATTGTTTCTGGTAGACTTGAGTACAGTAGTAATATTTTTTCCTTTGACATTACCATATGTGGAATTTTGACCAAAGGCTTCTAGTCAGAATGCTCCCCTATGCAAGATAATACCACAGTGATGAGGAGCCTTGTTTTTGTTGAGGACCACAGGCTAGTAGGACTCTGACCTTGATGGCTGAATAAGTCCCTTCAGGTGAAGGGCTTGCTGCCAGGCCTGGATTGGTTCCCCATCCCCCAGGGAAGAGTTCAAGCACACAGGTGTGAGGATTGGATCCTTGAGATAAAGCATGATGTTTTTGCCCCTGGCATGGGAATACTGTAGTGCCGTAATGTCCGCAGGGGAAAGCCATTAGGAAGCATCCTATAAAAGGCTTGCATTTAAGACAATAAAGGAGACTCTATTTTCCACAACTTTTTGAGTCCCCATCTCTCTTTTAACTCACCCTCTCACAACTTCTGGGTAGATAACACTCTTGTTGTACAGAGAATAACAGCAAGCTGAGACCTGGGTTCAAGGTAAATTTAGGTGTGGATTTATTGAGCAAGCACTCGACTACCAGAGTATATACTCAAATGGGTAACCTCAATTGAAGGTATGACCAGTGTTTAAAAAGGCTAAAACCACAAAAACCACAATCAGGGAGGGAAGCTAGCAGAAGCAATGACATACAGAAGCCAAGAACAGCCACTGGTTAGATCTATAGCTCAGGGCTAAGGTCCCTCCTAGAACAGGGTGGAGATCACATGGTGGAGGGTCATAATCAGCTTCCCAGAACAGGGTGGAGAGTGCAGGGTGGAGGGTCACTGAGTAAGGAGGAGTGGGGAATAGTTAATCTCCCAGAATAGACCAGGGTCATGTTCTGGGCGAAGGGTGTGGGGACCCTGCTTGGTCAGCAGAACAGGACAGGGTGGTCTCTACATAAGATAGTCTTGCACCACAACCCCAAGGCTGCTCCTTGTACACTATGCTGATTCAGGGAGAATATACAGAATGCTGATTTGGGGAAGGAAGGGGTTAGGTGTCTACACCTTGAGCAATACCCAGGACTATGCCTTAAGCTGTTTCAAGCTATTACAGGGTGTAGGATAGAGACAAAGACAAAAATATAAAGGGGCTTAATGGTGGGCCACAAATCTGGTGGTGTATAGTGACCTGGGATTTGGGTTTGGAAACAACATTCTCAACCCTGCTGGGGAATAGCAGGGCTCCTCATTCTCTCTAAGCCCTGCCGTGACAGGGGCCAAGGCACAGGGATGACAGGCCAAGTGAGGTGCCAAATGAGGTGTCCTACAAGCCGTCATCAGTCTCACCCAGGAGGTCCCCTTTGGGCAACGCAGGATCCTAGGACAAGGTAAGGGGAAGGCTAGGATAAACCCACCTGGTACATTCACTTTTTCATGGTGCAAGTAAGCAATAGCTATGGGACAACTGCAGATTAAGCAGTTTAGCTGAGAGAAGGTCCTCATAATGAAGAAGAAAGGACTTATTGTTATGCAGAGCCAGATAAAGGAGTTTCTGGATTTACTAGAAATTGCATGTCTGTGGTTACTGAGAGAGGGCATATTAAATCCTAAAAAGTGGGAAATAGCAGGGGAACAACTGAGAGTATTACTCCACAGCAGAGCCCGAGAATTTCCCAGGACATTGCTTCCAGCTATATAATGTTCTCAAATTGTGTTTAGTCAAGCCAGATTACTACCAAGAGGTGCAGAAGTTTGATTCAGGGATTCAGGTAGAGGTAGAGGAGGAAGAACAATAGCAGGGGAATACACAGGGAGAAAAAGGCTGTTACCCAATTGATGTGGAAAGCTCTATGCAAAGGCTGTTACCAATTGATGTGGAAAGCTCTACGCAGCCATCCGCTCCTCCACTGGCTCGATAACCCTTTTGTCAGAGCATGGGCACTCGCACCCTTGTCAGAGGCATAGTCAAGAGAAAAGAGTGAAGTACGCTCTCCCTCCCTCGACAAAGAATTCAACAAGTCAGACAAATGGGAGCGCAGAGAAAGGAGGATCGAAAGTGCTTTAATTATAGAAAACTGGGTCATTTGCAAGCCTAGTGTAGGCATAAGGGTATTGCTTATA
>JAQQSV010013944.1:0-12404 GCA_028646515.1 Pseudochirops corinnae | reverse complement strand
GACTCAGTCTTCTGGTATTTAAATGAATGCACTATCTATATTTCTTATGTAGAGAGCCTGTTCTATTTTGTGATTAATAACTATATCAGCATATTTATAGTTACTGTAGGCATTGTGAATACTGCATTGCTGATACAGTTACTGTCCCTCTTAAAGTGTAATGACCTAAATTGGACACTATAACCTAGATGTGGTGTAGCCAGGACAGAGTACCATGGGACTATTGTTTCCATAGCTCTGGACACTAAACAGTCTTAGGCTTATGTTGATGACAGAATGACTAGTCAGGGGTGGGGGAAGGGGTAGCCTTGAAGTTAGGGCAACTTGGGTTCAAGTACCACCTCTGACACATAGTGATTCTGTGATGTTAAACAAGTCACTTAACTTCTCAATGTAACCTCTTGTTGAACTACTCTCTAAAATGCTTTAGTTGCCAAACAGTTTTTGAGCCTATACCTATAGAGAGAGCTTTGTAACTGGGAGTTCTCTATACCTCTGATATCACTGATCTGGACACATAAAAAAGCTCACATATCTTGGGTTTGTTTCCTATTAGTCATGTTTATTCTCTCCTCTACTGTTTGAAGAACACCCATTCTGATATATAAGACAGAAATAAGTATAGCATATTCCTAATTCTCTCAGAAGTGAAGGTATCCAGTAGCTACTTATAAGGTAACTGGTAGGCAGCAAAGTGAACTTATATATGGCTGATCCAATTAATTAAAATAGCCAGTGTGTTGGTATCGTCCAACATGCTTTGATAGAGGACATAAGGTCTCAGGAGTTTCACTCCTATTCCCTCCCCTCCCCACCAAAAATAACCATGCTCACAAGAAAGTGAATTATCCCTTCAGAAGGTGCCATCTGAAGAGGAGTGATTAAGGAATCAGTTTTTCTGAGGCTCCACCTATCTCCCCCATAGTTTACCTATGGTTTGAATTGCACTACAAGGAGCTGACATTTTTGGACCATTCTTATCATTGGAGTTGTTTCTCACCATGATTCTAGCCAGTAGCCTGTGCAATTGATGTGGAATGTTAAGTTTTAAAGAAGATTAATTCTGGGACATTTCCCAGATCACACATCTGGCTCTTTCACAATCCCCAAAGGAGAAGATTTATGAGGGGAAAACAGTGAGAATGATTACATTTATTAACAGGTTTACTTTATGTGCAATTTTTTTTTCTTTTTGCACAGCTGTATGACCAACCTACACTTTCTCGGGTACCAACTGGCTCTGTTTTTTCACATCTCTGAATGCCCGATTCGCTTCATCATACTCTGTGATGTCCCCTCAACACATTCAGTGGGAGTTCAATAAAAGTTGGTTTGATAATGAGTATCCATAGTTTGTTGGGTGGAACATGTTTTCCAATCCATAAATTCTTATTTTTGTAATGTAATTACTGTAAAGGGCCTGCATCACATTGTGCTTGTTTTGAGTATTGAATGGACTATTAGACAGAAGATGGGGACCAGTTGTTCTCTATCTCTAGGAAGGACACAGGGGAAAGAAACAGGCTTAAACTGAAATACGAAGGAATGACATGAGAGAGGCTGGTTTTGAAAGGCAGTTCTAACTCCTGACCTACAGAATACCTGTGTTATATCTGATTTTTACTAAACATACTTATTATGCTTAAAGGAACATTATGTAAAAATATATGTGCATAAATCTGGAAAAAAACGAGCTTTATCATTAACAGGGTTTAATTGGATAAAGGAGGATTTCTTGGAATGAAGGGTAATTCATTATTAAGTTTCCTTTTTTAAAAATAAGAACTTCATTTTATTATTTTATTCTGAATTTAAACACCAAAAAACAAACAAAAAACAAGACCCCTGAGCATTTCTATATGCACATCAGAATATAAAAATTGCATTGTATAAGAAACTGTGAAACTCAATTTCATACCTTTTGTTCAAAATAAAAGTGCATAATAAATTCTACACATTACTTTCAAATGGTTCTGCTTCTCTGTGCTTCCTTCTGAACTTCCAACTATTCTATATACCTTTTTTTTTTTTTTTTTTGCTTTTTGGAGGGGAGAGGGCAGGGCAGTTGGAGTTAAGTGACTTGCCCAAGGACTCAAGGCTAATAAGTGTTAGGTGCCTGAATCTAGATTTGAACTCAGGTCCTCCTGACTCCAAGGCTGGTGCTCTATTCACTGCGCCACCTAGCCGCCCCTATTCTATGTATCTTAAAAAAAAAATTCATTGGCTCTCCCTTTTTTTGGCTTCACCCTCTCCCTTAACCCTCTTCTCTCTGATACTCACCTCTAATGGGGGAAGAGAGGAGGGAGAGCAGGGAGAGGATCCTTGTAACAAATAAGCACAGTCAAGAAAAATGAATCCACACAATGACTAGTCAAAAAATGTATATCCATCTGTCAGGAAGTGGGTAGCATGTGGCATGCTTCCTCTTGAAACCTGGTTGGTCACCGCCTTGATCAAATTTCTTAAGCTGTTTTCCTTTACAATGTTGTCTTTGTACAAATCATCCTCTTGGTTCTGCCCTTTTCACTCTTCTTTAGTTTACAGTATCAGAGATTCCTTCAAAGCCTTTCTTTTGCCTTTTCTTACAATGCAATAATAATTTCATCACAATTTCTTCAACTATTCTCCAATTAATGGGTACCCCATTGGTTTCTAGTTCTTTGCTCCTTACGCCACCCAGTCCTTTTAATATAACCCTCAAGATGAGGAGATTTATTTTCAACTCCTTCCTACTTGGTATCACCTTCATTTTTAAGCCCTTCCCTCCATCCCAGTTTCCAATCCCTATTTATTTCCCTGTTAGATTTGATATAATTCTTCACTTATCTTTGTGTGGTTTCAACTCTCCTTTGTTTAAGAGTGGAGTATTTCTGATCCCTGCTCTTCTACAGTTTCCCTCCATGCTTATACATTTTTTTCTTCTCAAGCACCCCAATTATGAGAAACATTAAGTTCTACGCATTTCTTTCTCCTTTCTACAGTAGCATATGCCTGTTACCCTCCTTTCTTTCCCCTCTTACAAACCTCAAGACAGAACCAGTTTATTCCTCAGGCTCTCTGCTTTTCTTTTTAAACTTCCTTTCAAGACACTAAGGTTCTGAAGGTACATTTGTTTCTCTTCCTTTCTCCCTACTCCCATTACAATGTTAGCACTTTATCATCATAGGGAAAGGAGCCTCATCTACTCATCTTTTCCATTTCTCTTCTTTTTAAAAAATACCTGCATTATTGAACCTTGGGAAAAAATATCTACCACTTTCCGACAACCACATTCCTTCTCCTCCTTCTTCAAATCTTCTAAAGGAATATAGTAGACAAAATAAAACACATCAACCATGCCTGACAACACGTGACTCATTCTACCCCTACAATCTACCACCTCTCAGCTGAGGGCAGGGAGGTATATCTCACATCAGTTCTGTGGAGTCTATATTTCTCACTGCATTGACTGATTTCTCTCAGTGTTATTTTCTCTTACATTATCATGGCGGGTATTTAAATTGTTCTCTGGGTTCTGCTAACTTTTCTCTTCTTTAGCTCATGTAAGTCTTCCCAATTTTCTAAACTCATAACATTCACTGTTTTTTGTTCTCTTCTCACCTCTCATTTTTTTCTAGAAAAAAATTTATTCTCCTATAACTAGTTACCTCTTTGACCTTCATGTCCAATGCTTACCTACATTGCTTTCAGATCATGAGAGAAAGAAAGTGTTGAACTGAATGCAGAATACTTGGGATTGATTATAGCTATACACACAAAATATTATGAGGGATGGGAGCTGCGACATACTTTCTGCTACTGCCCAATGTGGGGCCAAGGTGTCTTACTGCATTAACCTTTATATGGCTTCCCACAGTGGATTTATGTGAATTCAGTCTCAATTTGTAAGACAGAAATTAACTTCATGGATTTGTAAGTTTCTTGTCATTAACTTTCTCATCAGGTTCATGGACATTGTCTTCTCTCTTTTCCATTTGTCCAGATGGACTGTCAAATCTATGACTCCTACCAGATCTACAAGGGTCAAATGCCTCATTAACCAAACTTTTAATTTTCTAAAAAAAAGTTAAATCCTTGGACACTGCTTCTTTTCAATTAAAAAAAACAGCCCACGAATGCCAAGATCTATGGAAGAAAAGGACAATTGTGCATGGGCATAGAGGTGAAGTCTGTGGCAAACAATTTCTAAATCCATGCAATTAGAGACTCTTTGGGTTCATAGGAAACCCAAGTTCCCAAGATCATAGGAGTACAAATCTACTAGAGGTCCTTTTAATTGTTATACGCCTTGCCATTGATGTCACAAACTATCATTCATAGTCATACATATAACATGCCCAACATTATTCATTCTCTCTTCTTTTCCCTTTTCCTCCCACCCACTTGCTTCCCAAAACAGCTCAGAAAGAGTTCAGAAAATCTTGTTTCAGAGATGATTACAAGAAAAACATTCTTAATTGTTTCTCCTCCTTTCTTCCCTGCTGCCATATACCCTCCAATGGGGGAGCAGCAGAACTCGGACTTCAGGGACTGATTAACTCAACCCTTGTCCTAGTATTCACTTTCTCTCTCTTCTATGTTGTTTGTCCTTCATTCTTGAAGAGAACCATGATATCAGGAAAGTGATGCCATGACTGTCTCCCATAAAATTCACTGAATCTTCTCCTATGGACTTAACAGTTACAAGCTAACTTTATCACTGTTGCACTCTATGTACTAAACCTCTCTCAACTCACCTCTTTATTCTCTTATTCCATTCATAGACTCATTCACTTAGAGAATTGTAGTCCTTGGGATCTAAGGTCATATGAGGGAAGATACCTTGGGATATGGTCCCAGAGTGGGAGGACAAATTCCCCAGGACCCTATAAGGTCCCTATAAGGAGTTACTGCCAGGGTAGGGAGCAATATGGGGTCAGTCTAGTAAGAAGTTCATATGGAGCACAACTACTGGAAAGAGAAAAGAACAAATAAATCTTATTTTAACTGATTGTTCATGGTTACTAGATTCCCTTACTAGATTCAGCTCTTTTTGCAACTAGATAGTACAGTGGAGAGAGTAATGGACTTGGTGTCAAGAAGACCCGAGTTCAAATCCAGCCTCAAACATGTAATAGTTTTCTGACCTGGGCAAGTCACTTAACCTATGTCTTCTTCAGGTTTTTCATCTATAAAATGGGGATAATAATGACACCTATGTTCTAGGATTGTTGTGAGGATAAAATGAGATTTTATTATTAATACTAATATCTTATTTGTTTATTATTAATTGTTCCTATTATTGCTAAATCCAAATTCTGTCAGAACTCTTCAAAATTTAGTGCCCTCGGTTGAAGTTCTGGCTGTCCTACAGTCATACTTCTCCCAAAACACATCATTGTGTTGTTTATTAAGACCAAACCAAAATAGTCAACTACTCTCTCCCACCTATCTAAGGTATTCTGAATGGAGTCCAAGATGTCTGAATTTTTAATAAAATGGATTCATGAGGAGCGTGTAACCTACTTAGAATTACAAGCAGGGTGAGTAGTTGAAGCCAAACTTTTAGACACAGTTTAGACATCTTACATACAAAATTCAGCAATTTGGTTTAGCCAACATACCCATGAAGTTCCAAGACACAGCTACTGAAGTTCTGATGTACCTTCCCAAACACGTCATTGAATTTTTAAATGACATTGCAATCACAAATAAAAACATTCAGTAGAATGGAAAATATTAACCCAACTTTTTTTCATCATTTATATGGTAAGCCTAGTTGTCTTCTTTTTTTTCTTCTAGAGAAAGATATGTATAGCATGGCCACAGTGTCAGTACTGGTAAAAATAATGTCAAAGAAATAGGAAGACCATGGATCTTCTAGCAGCTTATGACCCCTGCCAGTTGTCAACAGCAAAAAGGAACTATTTAACTTCCTTAACAGTGCTTTGACAGCCTTCATACTTCTTGAGCATGTAGAAAATGTGGAGGCTTTACTTGGAGACACATAGGAACTTGACAAATCAACAAACATTTACTAAATGCCTATCATGTGCCAGGTTCTGAGATAAGTATTGGGTATGATATCCAAACCCAACTGACACTAGGAACAAATAGGCATGCCTATGTGTGTATTCCAGAATGACCAACACATCTAGAGTGAACATGTTAGCAGACACACTGTACAGGAACATTCAGCAGTGACTCGGAAAGTACTGACTCAACTTTTCGGACATCATTTAAACAGTAAGCCTAGTTGCTGAAGTTTCAAATCTTCCAATGAATTTATCTTTATAAGTTAATTTTAGGGCATATTTTATGGTATTTACTCTGGGAATGTCTGGGTGGAGTTATCGAGGAAGTGTGATGACCTAATCTATATTTCTTCCAGACCAAGGTTGTGTTGCATCTTCTAGACTAGAAATTCCATGAAGGCAAGGACCTTGTCTTATTTAAACCGTCAACTCCACTAGTACCTATCACAGTGTGCTAAAAACAGTAAGAACCTAAGAAATGTTATTTGAGTGAATGGATAATGAATAGAAAGAAACCCTTTTAGCCTATTAATGTGCTCTATTAGGGCAACTAGATGGTACAGTGGAGAGAGCACTGGGCTTGAAATCAGGAAGACTCATCCTCATGAATTCAAATCTGGTCTCAGACACTAGCTGTGTGACCCTGGGCAAGTCATTTAACCCTGTTTGCCTCAGTTCCTCATGTGTAAAATGAAGTGGAGAAGGAAATGGGAAACCACGCTAGTATCTTTGCCAAGAAAACTTCAAATGGGGTCACAAAGAGTTGGACACAACTGAAATGACTCAATAACAGTAAGTGCTCTATTAGCTGGACACTCCAAAAAAGGTAAAAATGAAGAATTTAATCAACCAGCACCATCAGTAGCTGAGGCAGTGACTAAAATCATTGACTAAAAAGTCTTGGCAGAAACTGTTGGGGCTCCCATAGCCATTGGCAAGGACCTCGACTACCATGGAATTGGGTAGGATTAGATTTACTGCTACCTCTAAGGAACTTTGCCATGCTTGTAATGGTTCTGGGATGTGTCCCTGGATTCCATATCCCAAGTTACCATCTGCTCTAAAGACAGCCTGATATTTTCTAAAGGGAATCATTTGCCTCCATGGTCTCTAGAAACAGATTGTCTCAGCTCAGGGCCTACAGTTTACAGTCACATTCTGGAATGAGCTCCAAAAGAAATTAGGAGCTCAGATATTATTTATCACACCCCTCCACCAAAAGACCAATTTAGAATCAAGAGATAAAGGACTTTCCATGCTGCTGCATCATTCACTCAGAGCAAGACTGAACCTAGTTCTTTCTAATAGAAGAACTTTCTAAAAACAGTGAGAGGTATCTCACTCTTGGAACTCTTCTTTTCTGGTATGTTATAGTTTTTCTCCTTATATCTGTCTAGTTGGTGCATCACAAAATCAACACCTTACTGCTTTGCTTAATTAAGAATAACACCTATAAATGGTAGCCTGGACCACTCAATGAGCATAAGAATATAGATATAGGCTATACAAACAGGGAGATGGGTGATGGGCAATATTATTAGAACCTGCTGATACAACCTGTCTTGTATAGCTCATACCACAGACTGCTATGTAATTTCCATGTAATTTCAGCAACAGTGAAAACAGCCTTCATATTCACATGGTTGCATTCATAAGAACAGTATGAAGTACAGGAAAGTCAGTTGTATGTGATCAAAGGAGACATTATTCAATATATTGGAAGAGGATGACCCCAAATGACTATACTTGGGAGTGAGCAGATAGCCATACCTCTGCCCTTCTTAGGATGTTTTATCCGAGGAACTAATTGCTCTTTTCAGGATCAGATTTGGGGTTGGAGAAAATGAACCTTAGGAAAGGGGAATATTATTTGCACCTAACTGGTATAACCTCAAAGATATGTAGAAGGAAGGGAGCAGGAAGGGCTGATTCACAAGGGATTGTGTTATCATTTCCAACATCCTCATAGTGGAAAAGAAATAAAGCCAAGATGCCCAAGGAGAAAAATGGGCGATATTACCAGTGCCAATGTATGTAGGCTGGGCAACAAAACCTTATTGCTTTGGATCATATTCACGTTTAGTAATGAGATAGAGGGCAACCCAAAGAAACCTTTGGCAGAGGAGTAAAAGGACAGCTGTAAATGTTTGGGTGTCTAGAGTTCTTTCTTCTACATGACGTTAGTTGTTTCCACCAGGGTACTGACCTGGAAGAAAAGTAAAGGAGCCCAGGAAGAATGGGCAACTGTAGTGTATCAGGGGCTCCCCTGAGGCTCCAGCCCCGATGTTTCACTTGCATGGAAGTCAGGCCACCATCAGAAGAGCAAATAGATGATAAAAACCATAATTCAGATTCAGCCTTAAGCTGCACATCTGAGGTCTGAGGCATTTCCCTACCTCTAGGGCTATGTCTGAGAGAGCACCATATGTTACATTCATATTTTTTTTTAATTTGCTAACGCAAATGTTCAATGATAATATAATATCTTTGCCTAATACAAAGGCAGGGAAATGGATTTAATCAATGGTTCACTATGGTTGGTCTATGGACCATCCAATAAATCCTAGCACAAATATTATAGTGAAACAAATCTGGAAAAGTAGGCTGGAGTCAGATTATGAAGGGCTTTCAAATAACGATTCTATTTTATCCCAGGGATAATGGGGAGCCACAGAAACACCTTTAGCAGTGTGGTCAGTTATGCTTTAGGACCATCAACTTGGCAGCCATATGGAGTATGGATTGGAGAGGGGACAGACTAGAAGCACTAAAACCAGTTAGGAAGGGAGGAGGTAGGAATAAATGAAAAGAAGAAGCATTTATTAAGTGCCTCCTGTGTGTCAGGTACTGCCCTGAGTGCTTTACAAATATAATCTCATCTGATAGGCTATTAGAATAGTTCATGTTAGAGTTAATGAAAGCCTTAGGAAGGGTAGTAGCTGTGCAAAGGGAGATAAGGGGACACAGAGAATTGATAGAACTTGGCAACTGATTGTATTTGGGAGGGAGGAGGGGGAAAGGCAAGAGTTTGCCTACAGGATTGCAAATCTGGGTGACTAGAAGGATGGGGGTGCTCTTGATGGACCTGAGAAAGTTAAGAAGGGGAAAAGGTTATAACAGAAAGGTTTTCCTTTGAATATGTTGTAGTTGAGATACCTATGGAACAGCTAGTTAGTGAGGTGGGACTAAGTTCAAGATAGAAATGAGGATATGCTACTAATTTCTGGGTTATCTGGATAAACCCTCAAGAGCTTACTAAAAGAAGAGTATAAAGAAAGAAAAGGTCACTGATCTGAGCCAGGATACAACCACACAAGGGGAACAGGTCCTGGATGATGGTATCGGAAAGAATGCTGAAAAGGAACAGTCTGACAGATAAGAAGAGAGCCAGGGGTGAGCAATAGAAAATAGAAAAAGAGAAAAGAAAACAAAAGACAGCATAGAGAGAAGATGGGAGTATTTAAAAGTGTCAAATACTGTATAGAGGGTTAAGGAAAAGGTCACTGGACTCAGCAATTAAGATACCATCGGTAACCCTGGAGAGAGCAATCTCGGTTGAGTAGTGGGATTGGAAGTCATATTGCAAGTAGTTGAGAGGTGAATAAAAAAGGAAGGAAAAGACAAAATAACAACTTTTCAACTCTAATTATATTTTTTACCCATGTTCCATTAATCAATAGTCTTGTCTGTACTCATCGACATCTTGGCAGACAATATCTGACGATGTATCTTCAATTTTCACTAAAATCTTGACCATAGAATCACTTTTTTCAGACCTACTTTGATTCTTTTTCAGAGCCTGAACCTGTGGCTCCATCTAATTTTCACAACTGCACTAGAAGAAAGAACCCTTTATCAACAACTGAAAAGACATACCTAAGAGCCCACCGAGAATTGAAGACACAAAGAGTCAGAAGCTTAAAGGTGACTTAATCCCTCCCAAATGTTACTCACCAATTATTTCAGCATGTAATAGGAATAATGAAGGGCTTAGAAATGAAGATTTCATTCACTGACCCCACAAATCTTAAAATTGGCTGCACCCCCTGCAAGGACCAACTGAAGTAGATAAGAGCATATAGTAAACCATTTGTCCAAAAACAGTATGCACCAAATTACCATTTGTATTACAATAACAGAAAAGGTAAAAAGCCTCATTTTTAACACTTTGTGGTCAATAATGGTGCATTTGGAGTGTGTAACATTTGCATTTAAACAGGGAGACAGCTTGGGGGAAGGGACAAATGCCCTAGATTGCAAGCTCTAGTATCAGCATTGCTGAGGGAAATTGGTCGGGGTGGAGAGAAGAAAATGAAGGAGAAAGAAACCCATCACAGACCAGCTGCCCAGGAGGGAATGAGGCTTGCTTCTTGCCTGTCTTCCCCTATCTATTCGCAAAAGAAATAAGAGTCATTGATCTGTCCAACAGGAAAACTGTTCTTCTTGTTTTGTCTTTCATTCTCCAAGAGGACCATGACATCAGGAAGATGATGCCATGACTTGCAAGTGAATTGGATTTAAGTGAGGGAGAGCTATGCAAAATCACCAGCCTCACCCTCTCCTCCAGAGCCATCTGGGTTCAGTGGTAAGATATACATTAGGATGACGAAGTCCATTACTGGAGTAACTGCCCATTACAGGAGTCACTGGTCTGGCAGACAGAAGGAGAGCAGAAAGGTAGCCTCCTACTCTTCTTACATGAGCAGGTAGGTGATACTGTGCATAGAATGCCAAGTCTGGAATCAGGAAGATCTGAGTTCTAATGTGGTCTGAGACACTTACTAGCTGTGTGACTCTGGCCAAGTCACTTAACACTGTTTGCCTCAATTTCCTCATCTGTAAAATGAGCTGGAGAAGGAAATGGCAAACTCATTTCAGTGTCTTTGCCAAAAAAAACAACAACCCCAAATAGGGTCACAAAGAGTCTGAAACAACTGAACAATAACAATAACAACAACAATGGCAACAACAATATTTTTCTTACATCTACTTAATAAATGGTTGTTTAATATCAGCTTCTTTAGGTGAGTGACTGTTGCACTTGCATCTTTATGTGATGAGTGCCTAGCACTGTTCCTGGAACTTAATAAATAAATGCTTGTTAATTGATTGATTGAATAAAAAAAGAATGGGGCAGCTCAGAAAGGGTAAAATATAATATGTCATGCCTACTCTAACGAGCATTCCATTCCAACACCATAACTCCATCCCACTAATCCAAGCCGCTCAACTCTTAGTTTGGGCTTCTGATGTGGACTAGGTGGTAAGAAAAGGATGCAGGCAGCAGAAGTAGATGGAAAAGGGTGGCTCATGAGCAGTACTCAACAAGCATTTGTTTGCCCTCTAGGAGGGATATACAATCTTGGCTACAGTGGAGTTAGCTAATGTCCCACTATGCTACCTGGTTAGAAGGAATGACTATCTCCTCTTAGACACAAGGAGAATTGTAAGAATTGTGTGCAGACTATATGAATTTTATTACAGAGACTTGGAATTAATTTCTTAGGATCTCTTCTCTTAATGGGGTTCTTAGGGACAATACTTGGGCATTATTTTATATGCAAAAAAGCAAAGCACAAAACATCGTTCAATCTACCTGTAACAACCTATCTCTTGAACTTACTTTTGTTTCATATAACTGATTTCATATGGTCCCCATCAATTTCACCTTTAAAGAAATAACTGTTATCATAATCAAAATGCTAGGCAACTTGTTCCTGGAGCTTGGAAAACTATTTATTCATTTGGTTAATGAATATATTTTTCAGCATATTTTTATTTTTTGACTGTAAGTTGCTTGAAGACAGGGATCTTCTCATTTTTGTCTTTGTATCACCCAGAATACTGCCTGGCACATAGTGGATGCTTATAAATGTTTATCAATTGAATGATAGCTGACCTCAGTTCAACTCCTTCAATCTTCGATCTGCTCTGTGACACTTGACATTCCTTGCACAGATATTAACTCCTGTTGTGAACAACATGTATCCTTGGCCCCCGTTGATATTGCTTCCTGGTTTGTCCACTTGTTGCTTTCCCAGGTCCAATACTCTCATCTTCATATCACTCAAACTTTACTTTCCCTTGCTGTTAATGTCATGCTTGATGCTCCCACCCATACTGTGAAAACACTTAGGTCTGCTGCTGAAACTGACCCTTTATTAATCTCTTCCTAACCCATACCAGTCAATCCAACTTCTCATCACAGTGAATATCTCTAGAGTATGACTGGAGGAATCCCTAACTTCAATCCCACCTGCAAGCTTACAAAGATAGTAAATGCTAAAGTAGGATGCCAGAATGAAAAAATGGTTTCCATTACTGAAAGAATATGTGTATAGTCTGAGTCATTAAGTGTCTAAAGGGTATAATCATATATAGTATATAGTA
>JAQQSV010013943.1:0-12405 GCA_028646515.1 Pseudochirops corinnae | reverse complement strand
AGCTTTTTCTTGCCTCTTTTATGTGAGACGATTTACTCTATTCTATCTCTCCCTTTATCCTTCTCCTTTCTCACCCCTTAATTTTATTTTTTAGACATCATCCCTTCATATTCAAATCACCCTATGCCTTCTGTCTATGTATCCATACATGCACATATACACATATATACATACATATATAGATTTCCTTCTACTATTCTAATACTGAGAAAAGTCTCATGAGTTAAAAATATTGTCTTTCCACGTAGGCATATAAAACAGTTCAACTTTAATAAGTTCCTTATGACATCTCTTTCCTGTTTACCTTTGCATACTTCTCTTTATTCTTACATTGGAAAGTCAGCTTTTCTGTTCAGCTCTGGTCTTTTCATCAAGAATGCTTGAAAGTCCTCTATTTCATTGAATATCCATATTTTCCCCCAAAGTATTACTTTCAGTTTTGCTGGGTAGGTGATTCTTGGCTTTAATCCTAGCTCCTTTGACCTCTGGAATATCATATTCCAAATTCTTCAATCCCTTACTGTAGAAGCTGCTAGATTTGGTGTTATCCTGTTTGTGTTTCCACAGTATTCAAATTGTTTCTTCCTGACTGCTTGTAATATTTTCTCATTGACCTGGGAACTCTGGAATTTGGCTATAATATCCCTAGATGTTTTCTTTTGGGGATCTTTTTAAAGAGGTGATTGGCGGATTCTTTCCATTTCCACTTTCCCCTCTGGTTCTAGAATATCAGGACAATTTTCCTTGAAAATTTCTTGAAAGACAATGTCTAGCCTCTTTTTTTGATCATGGTTTTCAGGTAATCCAATAATTTTTAAATTATCTCTCCTGGATCTATTTTCCAGGTCAGTTGTTTTTCTAATGGATATTTTATATTGTCTTCTATTTTTTCATTCTTTTGAATCTGTTTTATAATATCTTGATTTCTCATAAAATCATTGGCTTCCATTTGCCCCCATTCTAATTATGAAAGGATTATTTTCTTCAGTGAGCTTTTGGATTTCTTTCTCCATTTGGCTAATTCTGTTTTTTAAGGCATTCTTCTCCTCATTGACTTTTTGGACCTCTTTTGCCATTTCAGTTAGTCTATGTTTTAAGGTGCTATTTTCTTCAGTATTTTGGGGGTCTCCTATAGCAAGCTGTTTACTTATTTTTCATGATTTTCTTGCATCACTCTCATTTCTCTTCCCAATTTTTCCTCTACTTCTCTTACTTGATTTTCAAAATCCTTTTTGAGCTCCTTTATGGTCTGCAACCAATTCATATTTTTCTTGGAGGCTTTTGATGCAGGAGTTTTAACTTTTTTATCTTCCTCTGGTTCTCTGTTTTGATATTCTTTGTCACTAAAGAAAGATTCTATGGTCTGATTTCTTTTCCTCCGTTTGCCCATTTTCCCAGTCAATTACTTTACTTTTGAGTTCTTTGCCATGGTAGAATTCTGCTTCCAGAGTGACAAGTACTGTGTCCCAAATTTCTGGAGTTTTGCACATCTGTTATCAGAGCTTCTTCTAGGCATCTGCCTCAGAATTGTGAAGAGGATGCCCTTTCCACAGCCACCACAACCTCTGCCACACCAGTATTCCTCCTTACCCCAGGACCATCTCCCAAGACTACAACCCAGATCCAAGCAGGGTAAAGCAAGAGAATCCTACTTCAGTGCCAGCAAAGAGATTCCTTCAATTGCCCACTGGTCAGCCACTTGGTGCCCCCACAATCTGTGAGCCTGGAGGTATGGAAGCAGACACCACTGCTGCTACTACTGTTGCTGCTGCCCCAGCCACCACCACCAGGAGAAGGGGCTGGACCTTATTCTTCTCTCACCCTGGCCCAACAGGGTTTGCTCACTGACCTTTTACTTTCTCTTTGGCATTTGTGGGTTGCGAAGTCTGGAAACCACCACAGTTGCCAGTGATTCAGTCCCCTGAGGTCTGCTCCAGCCCAGTCTATGCTAAAGCAGCCCATGTGGGACTGTGCTCCACTCCCAGTCCAGTGTGATAGACCCTTTCTTTTGGCTTTCCAGGATATCTTCAGCTGGAGATGTATTTTACCCTATCATTTTGTGGGTTATATAGCTCTAAAATTTGTTTAGATTCATTTTTTGCAGGTATTGGAGATGACTGGAGGATGAACTCAAGCAAGTTCCTGCTTTTACTCCACCATCTTGGCTCTGCCCAGTGGTTACACTTCTCCTTAGGTCACACCACCTTGTAAGCACAAAAAATGTGCAGACCCTCAGAACTAGTTCTGAAAACAGTAAAGTGAAAAACCTGAAGTTTGTCACAGTGCCTCCCTCTCCCCAGTTGAGCAGAGGCCAATTTTAATATATAGTTCAAAAGCCAAGAAATTGGCTTGAAAAAATGAGCCAAAAAAAGAAAAAAAGAACTTGATCATACATAGCTATATGGTGTCTTTGGGAAGACCAAGACAAACTCAAAAGAAGACAACAATGTGAAAACAGCTACAAGCAAAAGCCTCAGAGAAAAATGCAAATTGGACACAAACCCAGCAAGAATTCTTGGAAGACTTAAAAAAAAAAGAGATGAGTGGTAAAGGAAATATTTGGAAAATAAATGAGAGTATTGTGAGAAAATTATGAAAAGAGAAAGTTAGAGTAAAAGAGGCACGAAAAAATACAGAAGAAAATACCTTAAAAACCAGAATTGGACTAATGGTAAAAGAAGAACAAAAATTCACTGAAGAATAAACTCCTTTAAAAGCAAAATAGGCCAAATGGAAAAGGAGATACAAAAGCTCACTGAAGAAAATAATTCCTTAAAAATTAGAATTGGGCAAGTGGAAGCTAATGACTCCATGAGCATTCAAGGAACAAAAATAAAAGTCAAAGTAATGAAAAGATAGAAGAAAATATGAAATATATTATTGGAAAAACAACTGACCTGGAAAATAGATTCAGTAAAGATAATATAAGAATTACACGAGAGGAGCCTGATGGCATTCAATACCTCTTCTTCAGCTGGAAGTTCAGCTAGAGAGGGATTGACTTCAACCTCAGGTACCTTAAACTAAACAGTCAGCATTGACTATTTGTTCAATGGCTTTAGCATTGGTTTATGAAGGTGTGTTGAGAACACCATGGAAGTGTTCAGTCCATCACTTAACACTAATCAAAGTGACAACATCAGGGCTAAGTTGTTGAGATGCACCATAGGTCTTTGGTCCATAAATAACCTTCAGGGCATCAGAGAAGCAATTTGGATTGTTACTACCAGCATAACATTGAATCTCATTTGCCTTCTTACTGAGCCAAGAATCCTGCATTTCTCTGAATATTGCTTTCACTTTATTTTTGGAGTTCAACACTCCCTCCTTAGAGATTGATGAATTGTCTTGCTAGTAAACCCTGTGGAGTACTTGTTTTTCATTTAGCAGCTTCTGAAGTTACCATTCATTTTCATCAAACCAATCCTAAAGTTTGTGAGTGTTCTGGCCCAGATGAGTTAATGTGGTGATGTACACCAAATCTCTGAAAGCTGCCCACTCCTTTTCTGCTCCACTGTTGTGTGTTGACTCAGCTGTCCCCCTAGGTCAGCAATGAATTGTTAATGCATGAAGAATTTCTCTAATCTATTGAAGTTGAATCTTCAGATAATTGTCTTGCCTTGGGACTGCTGCTTTTGTTGAATGTGAATGTTTAGCTTGCAGAGGATAAATCTATGTAAGCAGACTAGTACTTTATGCCAAACATCACCTTCATCACTCTCACATCCTGTCTGTCTTTTTTCACTAGTCTATTAAATGACAGTGCTTGCTGCAAGGGTGGTTATTGAACTACCTGAAAGCTGCAATCAAAAAAAGAACCTACTTCATATTTACCTGGAGAGGCTTACACAGACTGATGCTAAGTGAGAAGAGCAGAACCAGGAAAAATTTGTACACAATCACAGACACAATGTATGTGTGATGACCAACTTTGATAAACTGGACTCTTCTCAGCAACGCAAGGCTATAAGACAACTCTAAAAGACTTAGGATGGAAGGAGATGTCTACACTCAGAGAAAGATCTAGAAAGAACAGAGTTTAAATGGAGACTGAAGCAAACTACATGCTCTCTTTCTTTTCCATGTTTGGTTTTGTTTCCTCTTTCCCATTGTTCATTCCATCAGTTATAACCCTTCTATACAATCAGACTAATGTCCATTGTAAAAGTATTTGCAGATCCTATACTTGACTGCATGTCACCATGGGGAGGGGGGGAGGGGAGAAAACTTGAAACTCAAGGGATTCTGGAACTGAATCTTGCAAACTATAAGTAAATAAACAAATCAATTAATTAAAAAGAAGAAGAAAAAGAGCCTACACATCATATTTCAAGAAATTATCAAGGAAAACTGACCTGATCCTCTAGAACCAGAGGGTAAAATAGAAATTTTTTTTAAAATCCCCCAATTGTCCTTGGAAAGAGATCCCAAAATGAAAACTTCCAGGTACATTATAGCCAAATTCTAGGTCAAGGAGAAAATATTTCAATATGGATTAGAAAAATGTAAATTAAAAAAAGCTCTGTGGTACCACCTCACACCTATCAGATTGACTAATATGACAGAAAAGGAAAATGAGAGATATTGAAGAGGATGTGAAAAAATTGGGACAGTAAAGCATTGTTGGTGGAGTTGTGTACTGATCCAGCCATTCTGGAGAACAATGTGGAACTATGCCCAAAGGGCTATGAAATTGTACATGCCTTTTAATCCAGCAATAGCACTATCAGGTTTGTATCCCAAAGAGATTTTTCTGAAAAGGGAAAAAGACTTTTATGTACGAAAATATTTACAAAAGTTCTTTCCATGGTAACAGAGAATTGGAAATTGAGATGAAGCCCATTAATTGGGAAATGGCTGAACAAGATGTGGTATATGATTGTGATGGAATTCTATTGTACCATAAACAACGATGAGCAGGATGCTTTCAGAAAAACCTGGAAAGACTTACATGAACTGATGCAAAGTGAAGTGAGCAGAACCAGGAGAACACTGTATACAGTGACAGCAATATTGTACGGTGACTTATAATGACTTAGCTATTCTCAGTAATACAAAGATCCAAGACAATTCTGAAGGAAAATGCTATCCACCACCAATGAAAGAACTGAGAGTCTGGATTCAGATTGAAAAATACTTTTTTTTTTTTTACTTTATTTTGGGCAGGAAAGTTGTTTGGTTTGTGTTTTCTTTCACAATGTGACTAATATAGAAATATGTATTATATGACTGTACATATATAAGCTATATAAAATTGCTTGTCTCCTCAATTGGGGGAGAGGGAGAGAATTTGAAGCTCAAAACTTCAAAAAATAAATGTTAAAAATTATTTTTACTTATTGTATTTGGGGAAAAAATGGTATTTTTAAAAAAGGTTTTTGAAAAACACTCCCACAAAGTAACTATTTCTGGTAGCGATGCTGCCATTTATTCAGTTTCCAACTTTTGAAACTCTTGTGTTATGTTCATTTCATCTCTCTCCCTCACCTCCCATATCCACTCAATTATGAGATTCTGTCAATTATGATATGTCAATAAAAAAATTCCTGCAACATCTTACATCCATCACCTTCTATTTCCACTACCACTTACTTTCCACTACTCCTTACTACATGCCTTCATTACCAAGTACTTACAACAGCCTCTTAATAGTGTTTCCACTCTCTTCCTACTTCAATTGTTTCTTCATACTGCTTATCAAAGAAATCTTTCTTACTCATAGATGTCACTCCTCTCATTAAAACCCTTTCATGGCCCTGATGCTTGTTCAATACAGTTCATATTCCTCAGTTTGGCATTCAAGATTTTCCACATTCTTGTTCTACGCTACTCTTCTTGACTTATCCCACACAACTCTCTTATATCCTGGGGATAGTCAACACAAAGATTCTTTTCTTAGAACCTGCTTCTTACAGACACCAAAAGAGTTCCCCTTTTCAATATGAAGAGAAAATTTTATGCTCAGCCTTGGGAGAACATAAGAAGAATATGGTGTCATAATTCAGGTGTTTCTAGAAATTGCTAGAATTTAAGATGCTCAGCAGTAAATGGGTGACGCCTCTTCCCTGCAAATGACTAGTTTTGCCAGATGTTTTCACCCCAGATAGATAGTCACAAAAGTAATTATGTTGGGTCTTTGTTCTGGATAGGAAGAATTTGCCAAAGGAATACTATCAATTTTTAGTTTCAGGAAATGCCAAACGTAGCACCACCATTTTGGGATTTACACTGTGACTACTTTCATAATCTTATAGTGGTACATATTTTTTTGTGAGAGGAATCACCAAAAAGTATACCTAGGGAATTACTGTTGCATTATTAAATTTCAATCTCATTTGTAGCCAACTTTCATTGTCTTTACTGGTCCTTTTGCTTATGGGTTGAAAAAGGCCCATTAAGGTGATGGCTAAATCAAACAGAAATATTTGGCAAACTTTGTGAAATACTTCTTATTTTTTTGAATCTCAAAAATGTTGTATTTGAGACTAATTTTTATTTTCATCTGTACATGTGGGATTGTATATGATCATAGAGCATTGGCTATTTTGAGACTTTACTATACAAAACGGGGAAGTTAAGTAAAAGGACATTGCTTATACCTCCATAGAGAACACAGAGAGCTATTCTAGATTTAACATTTGGGATAAGGACTGTGTTAGAAAATATATTCTTGACTATGTGCTGGGAATGGCAAATTTCCAATGGGGAAATGTGTAAAGGGACCTTTGGAGCAGGCCCAGACCCCTTAACATGGAGTTATTTCTTTTTTTAAAGTTTTATTTATTTTTAGTTTTCAGCATTCACTTCCATAAGTTTTAATTTTTTCCACCCCCCTCCACTCCCCCCTTCCCAAGACAGCATGTCTATATATAGTCTCTATATATACTTTCTTATTAAACGTATTTTCACATTAGTCATGTTGTATAGAAGAACTAGAATGAATGGAAGGAACCACAAGAAAAACAAAACAAAACAAAAAAGAGAACCAATATTATTCTTCCATCTGCATTCAGACTCCATATTTCTTTCTCTGGATCTGGATGGCATTTTCCATTATGAGTTTTTTGGTGTTGTCTTAGGTGCTTGCATTGCTGAGAAGAACTAAGTCTATCAAAGTCAGTTATCACACAATGTGACTGTTACTGTGTACAATATTCTCCTGGTTCTACTGACTTCACTCAGCATCAGTTCACATAATTTGATAGGTTTTTCTGAAGTCTACCCCCTCATCATTTCTTATAGCACAATAGTATTCCATTACAGTCATGTACTACAACTTGTTCAGCCATTCCCCGACTGATGAGCATCCTTTCAATTTCCAATTCTTTGCCATCACAGAAAGAGCTGCTATAAATATTTTTGTGCATGTGGGTCCTTTCCCCATTTGTTATGATCTCTTTGGGATATGGATCTAGAAGTGGTATTGCTTGGTCAAAGGATATGCACATTTTTATAACCGTTTGAGCATAGTTGCATATTGCTCTCCAGAATGGTTGGATCATTCACAACTCCACCAACAATGCATCAGTATTCCAATTTTCCCACCTCTTCTCCAGCATTTGTCATTTTCCTGTTTTGTCATGTTAGCCAACCTGATAGGTATGATGTGGTACCTCGGAGTTGTTTTGATTTGCCATGGAGGTATTTCTAAAGCAATGGTTCTCAACCTTCCTGATGCCGTGACCCTTTAATATTCATATTGTGGGAGCATCTGCATGTGGGTGGACCCAGCGGGAGACAGATAGAGGAGAGATGTCTCAGTTCCTAATAACATCGGAAATATGTGTTTTCCCATGGTCTTAGGCGACCCTGTTCGACCCCCAAAAGGGGTTGTCACCCACAGGTTGAGAACCGCTGTTCTAAAGGCACTTGGCTGGGCATGCCCAAATCTCCTAGGATAGAAGCACTCTCCATCCCCTTTCTACAGGGGTTGGCATAGCTTTCTTTGATAGGCTGGACAGCAGAAAAGTCTGCTTCTTTAAAACTGACCAGACTGAGATAGTCACTCTTTATGGCTTTTGTCTCTTCCCTAAACACTCTTTCCTGCTCCATTCAGAGATGAAGATCACAGTTCATCCACAGGGTAGATGCCATGTCCAACACTGGTTAACTTCCTTCCCCTGCTCCATGTTTTCCTTTTGTTGTTAATCCTTCTCAGTTTCGGGTGCCAAGGTGATCCTCATTAGACCAGATGAGGGAGTTCAAGCCTATGACCAGAATGCTGGAGAAGATACTGAAGCCAGACAGCCTAGCAAGAAGCCTGGAGACACTAGGGTGCCCAGAACTTGAGCCTCAAGGGAGATGTTGGACAGATGTTATGCTCAATAGGAAATGATCCTAATCCCATTCCCTTCAGAAACTGAGGTAGTGTGGGGTTTGAAGAGGGGAGGAAATTATGCCTCTGCCACGTTGGGGAGTAAATTTGTATATTTGTGATTACACCTTTTGAATTAAGTATTTCTTTTGTATAAACTAATCTGTTAGTGGCTAAATGGAGCTAGAGTACAGGGGATTATGCCCTGTATTTGAGGGAATATCATCACTGGCGACTGGAGACATTTGCAGAGCTCCTTCACACCTCCATTCCCTTGAGGGCACCAGAGAGCTCTGAGGAGGGATGAAATGGGACACAATTTGCACAATTTGCCTTCAGGCAATGGGGGCCAAAGTAGTCAGTGTTATAAAGTGTTTGTTCTCTTTCAAATGAGAAAAACAACCTTATAACTATTAAAGCACTAGGTATAAGCAATTACTTTTCATCATTTGTTATTATTTTTCATCACTTTATACCCAACCACATTTTCTAACATAATTTTTGTTGTTATCCCCTAAGCAAACTTTTACATTGAAGTCATTGAACTTTAGGCATATTCCAATTTATTTTTGTCAAAGGGCTAATTTAAAACTTCGTTTTCATGGCTTAGTTAAATCATTTTTATTACTTGTATACACAAGGCAGGGTAGCTAGGTGGCACAGTGGATAGAGTGCTTGGCCTGGAGTCAGGAAGATTCATCCCCATAAATTCGAGTCTGACCTCAGACTCTTACTAGCTGTGTGATCTTGGGCAAGTCACTTAATCCTATTTGCTTTGGTTCCTCATCTATAAAATAAGCTGGAGAAGAAAATGGCCAACAATTCCAGTATCTTTGCCAAGAAAAACCCAAATGGGTTCAGAAAGAGCCGGATGTGACTGAAATGAATGAACAAAACCAGCAACAACACAAAAGGACAAGTGAACCATGGACACAGCTGGTTTCATGGCCATGCTCCCTCTCCAGAATGGAGTATGGATGACCAACGTATTGTCTCTAAGTAGGCTGAAGAGACAAAGTGGGGGTGGTGTGCAGCTGAAGAGTGAAGGCAGGTACTGCTAACAAGGGACATAAAGAGTTAAGAGATTAATGAAGGCTTTGGTAGGCCACAGTGACCAAATTGTAATGAGAATATTCTAGAAAGAATGGCTCAAGTTTGGGCAAGTACTTTCCATTATCCCGCCTAGGGACAGCATCTTTTCCCATAGAAACATTTCCCCAGAATTTTGAATGTTAGCATTCTCTGATCTACACATAGGCCTCTGAAGTGACTCAGTCTCTCTAGAAGCACAACTGTTTGGACAGGCCTAGCATCCTGCTTCTATGGTATGGAGGATTTTGCTAAGTTCCTGCCTAAATTTTTCTATTTTTTTTATCCTCTCCAACAGATATTAGGGACTGTCTCCAAAGTTACCAGGGATCACTTAATTGCAAAATCTAATAGTCTTTCCTCAGTCCTCATCCTTCTTAGCCTGTCTGCAGACTTTGGCATTGCCAATCACCCTCTTTTCCTAGATATTTCTCTCTAGTTTTTCATGACACTTCTCTTTCCCGATTCTTCTTCTACCTCTCTGTCTACTTCTTCTCAACATCCTTTACTGAATTATCATGCCCACCAACTTTAGGTATCCCCTACATGTCTGTCCTAGGCCTTCTTTTCTTTTCCATCCATGCTACTTCACTTGGTGACCTCGACCTCAATTATCAATTATCTCTATGCAGAATATTCTCAGCTCTATCCAGTCCTAATCTTTCTCCTGAAGTCCAGTCCTACATCACCAACTACCCATCAAGCATCTCAATTTGGACATCCCATAGATGGGATCTTAAAAGCAATATCTCCAAAACTGAACCCCTTATCTTTCTTTCCCAAACCTTCCCCTCCTCTGAGCTTCCTTCTTATTGTTGAAGGCCCATTCTTGCCGTGACCCAGGTGTATAATCTTGGTGTCATCCTCGAGGCCTCACTCTCATTCACCCTACAAATTATGCCTCCCCCATGTTGGGAGTAAATTTGTATATTTGTGTTTATACCTTTTGAATTAAGTATTCCTTTCGTATAAGTTAATCTGTTAGTGGTTAAATGGAGCTGGGATACAGGAGACTATGCCCTGTATTTGAGGGAATACCATCAGTGGGGGCTGGAGACATTTGCAGAGATCCTAGACACCTCCATCCCCTTAAGGGTACCAGAGAGCTCTGAGGAGGGATAAAATGGGACACAATTTGCCTTCAGGCAATGGGGGCCAGGATTTGTTGCCAAGTCCTGTCATGTCTACCTTCATAATATCTCTTGATTTCATCCCCTTTTCTATTTTGACATTGTTGTCACTCTGGTGCTGGTCCTCATCACCTCAGTCACCTCGTGACTACTGCAATTGCCTGCTGGGTCAGTCTTCTTGCCTAAAGTGTCTCCTCAATCCTGCATCCTATAGTCCATAGTCCATCCTACAGTCAGCTGCCAAAATGGTTTTCCTAAAGCCCAGGTTTTGCCATGACACACTTCTACTCAGTAATTACAGTCCCTCCCTATTTTATTTCAAAATTAAAAGATAAAATCTTATTGAGTTTTCAAAGCCCTTCACAATTAGGCTTCTTTTTACTTTTGCCAGTCTTCTATAGTTTTCTCCATTCCCCATCATCTACTATCCATGGGCATAAACTTTCTAGCTATTCCTTGTTTATTTGGGTTTTTAGTACAAGGCACTCTATTTCCCAACTCTGTTCGTGTTGTTGGTCTTCCCCCATGCCTAGAATGCTCTCTCCTAACCTCCTTGCTTCCTTTAAGATTCAATTCAAATCCTACCTTCTGCAAGAAGCCTTTCTCAGCCCACTCCCAAACTTCAGAGATTACCACAAATTTATTCTATTATCTTGTGTTGTACATAATTTTTTGCATATTGTCTCCCTATTAAGCTCCTTAGCACAGTGCCTGTCTCTTCCTCCTCCTCCTCTTCTTCTCCTTCTCTCCCCTTCTTCTTTTCACTTTCCCTCTCCCTCCTCCTCCTCCTGCTGCTCCTCCTCCTCTTCCTTTTCTTCCTTATCTTTATAGTTGTATATTTGCTTATGCTTATGTTAACTGAGTGTAGACTGTGAGGTTTTTAGCACCCTCTAATCTCCCCCCCCTTTCTTTGTGTGTCTTTGCCTGTCAACATGGAAGTCGTAGTCTCGATTTGAATCCTTCTCTGATGCTTTGCTGTAGCATGGCAGTGATCCTAGTACTCCAAGGCTATGCCACCTGAATACAGTTTCTACCAAACTGAAGAAACTTGGAATGTACTCCTGGGTGACCCATATTCCTGTTGTTCTTCCTTGATCAGTCAGTACAGAGACGTTCAGAACCAGAAGGCTGCTCACTAGGGGATGAGGACGAGGGTTTGTCTTTACTTATTTGTTTTCTTTTCTCTTTTGGCCAGATCAAATGGTAACAAAATAGTATTTAGTCCTGGATACATTAAAAGTTGTTAAAATTTCAAAATCATATTCCCTATGTAACAATATTCTATTTCAAGTAACTTGAGGCTAAAGAGAAAGCTGATAGATATTTTAGCTGATATTCAACAGAGGTTGACTTGATAAACTGTTAATATATTTTCTGTTCTGCAAACATCTCTGTCTTGCTTTGAAAACCTAGACTTTTGCAAATAATCTGCTTTCATCTCAATAAACCTCTCCTTTCCTTCTTACATGCTTAAAAAAATGTCATTCAGGATTTTTTCCTGGATGGATTAAGTCTGGCATCCCCTATGACTGATTTCCATTCTTCTCTGTCTCTGTCTCTGTCTCTGTCTCTGTCTCTGTCTCTGTCTCTGTCTCTGTCTCTCTCTCTCTCTCTCTGTCTCTGTCTCTCTCTCTCTGTCTCTGTCTCTCTCTCTCTCTCTCTGTCTCTCTCTGTCTCTCTCTCTCTGTCTCTCTGTCTCTCTCTTCTCTTTCTCTCTCTCTTCTCTTTCTCTCTCTCTCTCTCTCTGTCTCTGTCTCTCTCTCTCTGTCTCTGTCTCTCTCTCTCTCTCTGTCTCTCTCTCTCTCTCTGTCTCTCTCTCTCTGTCTCTTCTCTTTCTCTCTCTCTTCTCTTTCTCTCTCTCTCTCTCTCTCT
>JAQQSV010013942.1:0-12405 GCA_028646515.1 Pseudochirops corinnae | reverse complement strand
ATATGTTGACCTATTTAGAAAAGATGAGTTCAACTAAAATTAATTGAAATTCATCAAAATGGCAGGATATAAAATACAACCACATAAATCACCAGCTTTTCTACATATTCCCAATAAAACCCAGTAAGAAGTGATAGAAAGAAAAATTCTATCCAAAATAACTGCAAAATGTATAAAATATTTTGGAGTCATCCACTTACCAAGAAATGCACAGAAACTATGTGAACACAATTATGAATCACTCTTTACAGAAATAAAAACAGAGCTGAGGCATTAATTTTTTTATAGTTGGGCAGAGCTGATATATTAAAAATGACCATACTGTCTACATTAATTATATCAATCAGTGCCATATCAAACTACCAAAAGAATTACCTTACAGAATTTTTTTAAAATGCTAACAAAATTCATTTGAAGATAAACGGGACTTAACCATGTCATTAAAAATGCCAAAAAGTTATAATTTTCAAAATTATTTGGTACTGGTTAAAAAAACAGAAAAGTTGATCTTTGGAATAGATTAGGTACATAATATACAAAAAAAAAAAACCATAGTAACATAGTATTCAATAATTCCAAAGATCTGTAATGAATGAGGTTAAAAGCTTAATGTTCAACCAAAACTGCTGGGGAAATGGAAGATGGAATGGCAAAAAATAGGCTTAGACGATATCTCACGTTATCTGCCACAATGAGCTCCAAATGGACATATGACCTAAAAAAGTAGATTTCTTAAAAGATAATATCATAAACACCTAAAGGAGTAGGGAAGGAGATACCTATCACAATGATGCATAGATAGTTCTTCATGAAGGGGTAGAGAGAAATAAAAAGAAAAATGTTTATTCCATGAAATTGAAAAGCATCTGCACAAATGAAATCTATGTGGATAAAATTACAAGGTAAATAGTTAAGCTGGAAAAAAAAATCTTGGGAGCATGTTTCTCTAATAAAGATCTAATATCCAAGATATTTTAGTAATTGACTCAAATAGACAAGAACAAGGACCATTCTCCAATAGGAGAAAGGATATGAAGAGGCAGTTCCCAATGGAAGAAACCCAAATTTTCAACAGTCATATTAAAAAAAAACACTCCAAATTACTAATAAGAAGAATGGAAAGTAAAACAACTCTTGGATTCCACTTCACACTCATTTGATTGGAAAAGATGACCAAAAAAAGGAAAATGGCAATTATTGCAGGAGATGTAGAAATACAGGCACACTCATGTACTGGTAATGTCATTAGGAATCATTTTAGCTATTCTGGAAAGCAATTTGAATCTATACACAAAAAGCAAAACTGCATCCCCTTGACTCAATAATACTATTACTAAACTTATATACAAAAGAGATCAAAGGAAAAGTACATATATGTACAAATATATATTTATAATAGTGTTTATTATTGTGGCAATGAATTTGAAACTAAGAGAAATGTTCATCAACTGTGGAATGGCTGAATAAATAAAATAATAGAAAACTACTTCATGTTAAGAAATTACAAAAGAGATAATTTCAGAGTATACTGGGAAGACTTGTATGAACTGATGCAAAGTGAAGTGAGCACAACCAGGAAGATAATTTATGTAATAATAAAAACACTATAATCTAAAAAGACAGAAAGAAAGATTTAAGAACTCTGATCAAAGCCACAACCAAACATGGCTCTAGAGACCCACAATGAATGACGTTAACCAAATTCCCTAACAAAGGGATGAAGTGCTCAAGATGCAGAGACAAATATTTTTTCAGACATAGTCACTGTTTGACTATTTTGTTTGGCAATGATTAAATAATTTTTTTTTTCTTTTCCACCTAAAAAGAGGTTGGAAGTTTGAGGAAGATCTGCAATGGCGAAGTAAAAAGTGAAGAAATAAAATTAAAGGAAAAAGGGAGCCAATGAAACATTTTTAAATACAGGAAAAGAACACAGGAAGTTCAGAAGGAAGCACCAACATGAAGGATAGCATTAAAAATAACATAGTAAACTTATTATATACTTTAAAAAAGCAAGCTGTATGGAACAGAGATTAATCTTTTATATTCTATTTTATATATGGAAATGTCCTTTTGGTGTTTAACTTCAGAATAAAACTTATTTATTATTTATTAAAAAGAAAATAATTTCAAAGAATTATTAGCCTGCAATTTCTCCAACTCTGTCTTCCATATCTAGTCAAAAACCATCATCCAAGGGATTCCACAGTTAATAAAATGAATGAAATCATCTATCTTGACTATCCTAAGTTAGTGGCTAGGCTGTAACAGTGTCACTTAAATAAATTCAACTTAAATGAATTAATAATTAACTGATTATTAATGATGATTAAATTAATGATTAATAATTAAAGTTAAATTACTTAAACAGTAACAGTATTCTTAAATTTGGAGGTCATCTACAAAGAAACTATGGATTCTATGAAAATCAAATTTTGACCTGCCTCCAAAAGTAGCAGGAGAAAAGAGTGCTTGGCACTCTAAACCTCAGCTATGCTTTCTATGTAAAAGGGCAGCAGAGGGTGCTACAGAGCTGGGCTACTAACAAGAGTATGAGGAGGGAGGGTGCTGCCTTAGTTAATAAACTGTTCTTCAGTCTCCAGATGCAAAGAATTTGGTAGAAAAAGTAAAACCAGTCCAAGGAGATATGCAGATGTCTCTTTCCCATTTCTTTGGAAAGTCAATATTAACAAGAGACTAAAAGACTTAGTGAGAAACGAACCTGCCAACTGAGGACCAGCTTTCAGTCTGTCATGATGTTGACAAAGCCTTTCTTCATATACAAAGGGGGAGTGTTGGATTAGACACTAGCTAGAGTCACTCCCAGCTCTGAGATTCTGATTCAACCAATTCCCTAGAGTAAAAAGATCATCTCTTAACAGCATGGAAAGTAAAGGACTATGTCTAGAAATCTTGGCTTTTAGTACTGTCAAATTTTGAGGGTTTCTTGTCTCATTAAAAAAAAATTGGTTTGTACTCAAAATGATTGTAAATGATAGGAGTCTAACAAATTCAAGTACACATTTTTCATCCAAGTGTTTTTACAGTAGCTGCATAAAAAACCAATCAATTAAAACTATTAGGTCAAACAATTGTTGGGGCTGTTAATTTTCAGTAGGGAGAGTGATCCCTACAAGGAAATATTTCTTCATAAAAATGTTTTGCTTAAGTATAGTCCGATAAAGTATTAAGAGTTAAGCTGCTTTCTGGTAGTGAATATGCCAGTCCTTAGGGTCATCCTTGCACTGGTTAGTGCAAAGGATCAAATCTTTCCTTTTGCTCTAGAGCTCCCTATTTACAAAGCAGGAAGGAGGGTATGAATTGTCTCCAGGAAATAAAGTACTGAGTTGCTGGATAGAAAGCACTGCATATTTTTTTTAAGTTTGTTATTAGCAAAATATCTTTCCCTTGATCATCTGCACAAAAAGAAGTCAACTGCTTCACACATATGCCAAAAGAATATGCAATATAAAAATTATTTTAATGTGATATTGGAATTCCTACAAGGAGAGCTTTTGTTGTTTATTTTGCAACAAGTAACTCGCCTCTTATGATGCTCCACCACTAAATAATATTTTAATGATGTTTTTCAGTCATGTCTGACTTTTCCTGACTCCATTTGGAGTTTTCTTGGCAAAGATACTAAAGTGCTTTTCCACTCCCTTCTCCAACTCATTTTACAGATGAAGAAATTGAGGCAAACAAAGTTAAGTGACTTGCCCAGGGTCACACAGCTAGTAAGTGTCTGAGATCTGATTTGAACTCAGGAAGATGAATTTTCCTGGTTCTGGGCCTGGTACTCTATCCACTGCCCCCCAACTGTTCCTTTAATGTAAATATACATTAATACCTTATACAATACCTTAAATAACCTCACAAGCTCACTGAATAACAAAGGAAACAAGCCTAGAACTAACATTTTCCCCCAGATGATATACAAGATCTATGTTCTTGGTGAGTAAGGCATAGAGTTTATTATAACTATGAGCCCAAAGATATCTTTCTCTACCATATCATCAAACTGAAAAAATAAATATGACAGAGTTAACTAATGGTATTTATCAATAACCAGACTTTTAAAACAGGGAAGTACTACAAAATCAATTAATGAATTATTCACCTCAAACCACAGTGCACTAAAACTTATTATTAAGGAGAAAAGAGGAGATTTGAGAATTTTAATCCAGACCGTTTTACACTTTATATTCATTAAATAATTGCTTTATACTCTAGTTGTCTTTGCGTACATAAACACAAGTGCTTAGCAGATATTTGTCAATAAGCTTACAGAAGAAGCATTACAAGTATAGAATTCACACAAATGAAATACTGGTTGTTGGTGACATTCATGGAATTGCTATCTCACAAATCAAATTTACTCACAAGTTTACTGGAAATTTACTATAATAATATGTATAGCCTCCTATCACTAGAACTTCACCTATGTGCCACACTCTATTCCAATCCTGAATAATTGGCAGCTCCATGCCAGTAAACAAGATGTTGCCTATAATGGACATGGCTGTATAGGATATATGTTCATAGTAAACATAAGCTGAAAATTTCCAGTTTTAGTGGTTACTTTTACATACTTTCCATTCTGGAGAACTATGGCAAAATTTTCATGTCCTAATATAAACCAGCATGCAGCTACCCCACCCATGTCCTAATGGTGGCAGTCTGTTTTTCCCACCTATGAATGCACAGAACTGGGTTTTCAATCAAACTAAGCTGCAGAATAGTGAGGATCAAGAGTGGACAGCATAAACACAAGGTCATTGCTTCTGAAATGAGTATTTAGGCCATCTTAGGTCTACAGTAGATAGAACAAAGAGGAGGAAGCTAGTACCTTGCTGGCTGACCTAGAAAAAGACAATATTCTTTCTTATATTATTATTTGGGATAAGTTTCCCAAACTCCTAGGCAAGTACACCATACACAAGACCTTTGTATGCAAGACAATATATGTGAAAACATATAAACCCCTTTCAGATATGAATTCCTAGTTTTTTCTGTAAGACAACTTGAAGCATATAGTCATCATATATTAATATCATTTACATAATCATTCACCTAGATCCCACAAGCTCCCATTTCTGTACTCGGTAATGAACCGAATCATTTAAAAAGTGACCCCTTTCCTGTCCACCAGTATATATGCTTTCCCTTCTTTAAATCACAGTTAATGGACATTTCTTTCCTGAAGTTTTCCTGATTATTGCCATCAAACTGAAACCAGTCAAAATAATCCCAAATTAACCACTAAACCTCAATGTCTTTAGATATTTGCATAGATTGTGTATTTGACTTCTTTTGACCTATTAAATTATAACTTCCACATGCACAATTTTAACTGTATGTCTCAAATGACTAGCATACTACAACCATGGGGTTAAATACCATGAATCTAATCATTTTTCACATGACAAACTTTAGTGTACTTGAACAGATATTGTGTCCAGTCTTCATTTTGTTTCCCAAGCTAAACATTCCCATTTTCCTTTAAAAGATCTTTGTATGGCATGACTTCAAGCCTCTTCAGCATGTTGGTTCTATTTTCCTAGCTGTGTGTTCATATTGTCCTTCCTTAAAAATGGTAGTGAGAACTGTACATAGCACTCCAGATGTGATCTGATCGGAATCGATTACAGTGGGACTATCATTTCCTTCTGATATGAAGGGAGGGCCAAAAAATATTACAAGGATATTACAGATCACAGTGGCATTGAGCCTCTATACCTCCTCTGTGATGTGGAAAGGATACTATCCATACTACTAAAATCAGCTTATCCACTTTCCTTCTACAATTGCCTTTTTCCTGTGACTTGAAATAACCTCACTCTTGCCCCCTCTTGCTGAAAATTGTATAATACTCTACCCAAGATGAAAGTGACCCCTAGGTAATCTTAAATTTATCTCCTCCCCTATTTGCTATGTTTTGTGACAGAACGTTTCAAATTCAGATATTGCAGAAAAGTCTGGAGCCAACTAATATTCTGACTTCTATTTACTGATGCATATATGACATTTTGATCCTATAAAGCATGGGAATAACCTCTTAACAAAATGGCATCCCTCATCTTGACCAATTGATTTTTTTTAAAAACTTTTTTAAATGTTGCTTTATTTAAAGTAATACATAGTTCTATTCCAAGAAAATTATTGAGGGTGCCACCAAGATCTGTCACTTCTGCTCTGTGTGCTAGGGGACAGAACCATCTGTTTTCTTAAATCAACAGTCACTATTCTTTTAATGGAAAGAAGACAAATCTTTTTTTTCCCCAAAACAGTTCTCCATTTTGAGCCCAGCAACAGAGGGCATGTCTTTGGAATGACATCTATCTGAACTAGAAGATTAAATTTCACTTCAAGTAACTCCTCATTATTTTGAGATTACTTTGAGGAAGGACCTTTGATAGAATATGTTATGGAGAGTACACATTTGTAGTATGACTAGGTTTATGAATAAATGATTTGAAAGGATTTTGGAAATTTTTTCAGGAAGTATCCTAAATGCTTTAGTTTTCTCACCATTCTGGAGGACTGGACTTTTTTTTTTTTAACTTTTTGGAGGGGGAAGGCAGGGCAATTGGGGTTAAGTGACTTGCCCAAGGTCACACGGCTAGTAATCATTAAGTGTCTGAGACTGAATTTGAACTGAGGTCCTCCTGACTCCAGAGCCAGTGCTCTATTCACTGTGTCACCTAGCTGCTCCTCTGAACTTTTTTTTAGCATAGGCCATGGGAACCTGGGACTTAGTCATGGGCTGGTTCAACTCCACTCATCAAAGGAAAGTTGCCTCATACCAATCCTATGCCCCACATCACAGGATGTCGCAACACCTAAAATTTAGATTAGCCTTCCAAATTTTTATAGCTTTGCTAACAAATACAAGGAATGGTGCAACAAAGAGGGACTTTTTTTGTTTTTCTGATAATTGGTCAATATAAGAGTGACACACTAGGACTAAACAAGTGAAAGATGGTATACTATTTTGTAGTGTGCCCTAGCACAGAACATCATGTCTTTTTACCTAGACATATTCCCTACAGGCAAACAATTTGTTTACCCTGACTTACTGAATAGGATTTGGTAAGATTTTGGACAGGAATAAGTCTAAGTAATTTGAATAGCACCTATACTTTGGACTGAGAGAAGTCTAGGTAAGTCATAATACTTTCATCTAGACATGACAGAAAAGTAAGATCCGAGAGAGAGAGAGAGAGAGAGAGAGAGAGAGAGAGAGAGAGAGAGAGAGAGAAAGAGAGAGATTGTTGACTAATAGATATGGATATATTCATAGGAATGACATTTCAGTCTTTTGATATTTGGTAATCATGACTTAAAGAAGTGATGACACCCATATTGACCAACCATCTTTTAATAAAACTTTGAGCAATTTTGCCTTTTTAAAAGGAAAAAGTGGTTTTATTCCATGACACTATCATTTTACAGATAAAAAAATTTCTTTTATCTTATCTATCATTAAACTCCCATGTGAATTTTCCTTTGTAGCCTAACTGATTTCTTCAATTTCCCTCAAATAAAAATCCTAATTTCCCTTCTCTGTGCTTTATTACCACAATTCTACTCACCTACCTATTGCTCCCCACATCTGACACCGTCCAAGTCCAAGCATCTTAACAAAGCCTATCATTTCCTTGAATTGCCAGTTAAACCTCTTACCATTATTTACCTTTGCATGTGTCAGTTTCTTTTCTCCCCAACTAAACTGCAATATCCATATTGGGTAGAAATTCTGTCTTAAACTTCGCAAGATTGCTTTGTGTCATCAGGACATGAGGCAGTTTCCGGTTCTAAAATGTGTAAATCTTACAAATTTGGGGACAAAATAAAATATCATTTGATGCTAAAACTAACTTAAAAAAGCAATATGAAGTGTATAAGATTAGCCATCTTCAAAATTTACCCAACTTATGGGGTAATTTTGGAATGGGTAACAGAGGACACTGTGGTATCTCCATATAAGGAGATCACCAGGTCTCTATATCTCATCAGAAAAACACAAATCCAAATGTAACTAATGGAAGAAAAAGCATATCAAGTACAGAGTTGTTAAGCACAGAGTTGATTTCATAGAGACCACCATGCCCCAGACATAAGATACTTGAGCATTTTGCTGATATGTCAATGATCCTCTTTACCCAAGGTAGAGCAAGAAGGACACAATACAACTGGGATGAAAGTATTTGGGGCGATAGCAAAAGTTCCGGTTTTAGAATCAGGGAAACTGTGGGTTTAGATCTCAACTTTAATACTCATATGTATCTTTGGGCAAATCATTTTGCCCTCTCAGATTCCCAGGTTTGTATTCACTAAATTTCACATACTGAGCAATATCAAACTGCATGTGTTAATCTAACAATTCTACCTTACTCAGTTTGGTTGTAGTTGTCACAAACTTAATAGCAAAAGGATCAGCATGTAACTGGTTCCAATGTAAATGGGAATTTGAAGATTTTCCCTGCTTTGATGATATATCCTGCCCCTAATAAGCTGAATGTAATCACATAGAACCTGTGGTGGGAAAAGTTTGCTGAACGGTAGAACAAGGCCCACAGGAAGCTGGGAGTTAGAACAGTTAGAGACTGGATGGAGGAGAGGATGCACCTGAGGGAGACAGTTAAGCTTGTAAGTGTTGGTTTGTAGGAAGGCCAGAAGATGGTGTGATTCTCTGTGCTGTTATGGCTCATTAACTTTTATGTTGCTATGATGGAATCGGCTTACTTGGTTTGGGGAATCGGTTTTCTGGTGTCTGAATAAATTCTTTGCTTCTGTCTTCTATATAGAGAGTATGTTATATTTTGTGATTGAGCGCTATGCTGGATATTTACAGTGGCTATCAGAGCTGTGAATATTGTGTAGGCTGCCCATGTGTCCATCACAGCTGCCCTTTAATGTGAAATTTTCCACTGAGATCTATCAAAATTGCATTTTAATGTTCAGCATGTTGCCAGCCTTCATTTCTTCTACTCCCATCCCAACTTGACTCCACAAGCTTATGGGGGATAAGGATACTTTTATTACCAACTTCTCAAAGTTGTTGTAAGAAAGTGCTTTGTAAACTGTAGGTACTATAGAAATGTGAATTATTATGGTAAAAGTAAATCAATTTTTGAAATTTGACAGACAACTCAATCTTCTCTTACGAGCACTTACCTAGGAATATCATCTTCTATTGTTGCACAGCCATAGAGGAAGACAATCACTCCAATTAATGAAGATGGAATGAGGAATGAAGTATATAAACCCAACCAAGCAAAATATAGGCCAATTTTTTCTCCAAAATACTTCCTGAAAAACAAAAGAAACATATATTAAAGGTCTCATCATTTGCCTCATTTCTTAACATACATCAATTGGAGTAAACAAATCTAAATCTGTCTCTTTGAAAATACTACTTTAAGTTCCTAGGCTTGCCAAGAAAGGCAAATTTGATCCCTCTTTCACATCATCACCATTTAAGTACTTAAAAAGTTATTCCCTGCACTAAGTTTTCTCTTCTTCAGGCTAAAATCTTCCCATTCCTTCAACTAGTACACATACATAATGGACTGAAGGCCCTTTACTAATCTGGTTGTCCTTCTTTGGACATTCTCTAGTTCATCAAAGTCCTTCCATAAATGAACACAATACTCTAAATGTGGTCTAACCAGGACAGAACATATATAGCAAAATAAAATACTGCCTCTTTTATTAACAAATATTTGTTACATTAATGAATGCATGATTTGGGGGGGGGATGCAAGAAAAGTAATATCCCTACATCTCAAGAGATTTTTAATTTAAAAGTGGTGATTAGATATGTACATGTTTATAATGTACATAATTATAATCTACATTGTTGTTCAGTCATGTTCAACTCTTCGTGACCCTGTGGACCATAAAATGCCCATCTTGTCCATGGGGTTTTCTTGGCAAAGATAGTATACAGGTTTGTCATTTCCTCCTCCAGGGGGAGAAGCAAATCCCCTTCTCCAGGGGATTAAAGCAAACAGAAGTTAAGTGACTTTCCCAGGGTTATGTACCAAATAAGTATCCGAGGCCGCATTTGAACTCAGGTCTTCCAGACTCCTGAACCACCTAGCTGCCTCCATAATCCAAATTAGAATATGACAAATTCATAAGGGAGTTTACTTGAACATATTTTGAGAATTCAAAGGAGGGATAGGTCACTTCTTTTATTCATTTATTTTAATAACATTTATTAAGCACTAACAATAAGATCAGAAGATCACTTTTGGCTAAGAAGTTTATGAAAGGCTTTATGACAGAGGTGGCATCATAACCAAGGTCTTCAACGGTTAGAATTATAAATGGCAGAGATGTAGGGGAGAGTTGAAACAAAAGCATGGAGGTGAGAAAGAGTTAGAAATTTGGGGAGGAGAGTATTCCAATTTTAAATGTAGTCCAAACTACATGAAAGGGAATAGTATGAGATCAGGCTCAGACATACATTGGAGATAGACTGGGGAGCCCTTTAATGTCAGCCAGGGCATCTGTAGACAATGGATAGCCACTGAAAGTTCTTAATCAAGGGAATATGATGAAAGTGAGTATGTTAGGATTATTACTTAAATAATGAAGAAGAAAAGGAGAAAATGACAAAGCTGGAAAAGAGAAGATGAAATAAGAGAAGAAAAGAAAGCAGAAAACATAAAGAAGAATATCAAAAAATGAGGAAGAGAAGGAAGAATATCAAAAAATGAGGAAGAGAAGAGTAGCTAAAATTCTAGAAAATCCACAGAATAGATACTCAGCACTTAAATCACTGAACAGTGAAACACAGCATGTATTACAAAAATGTATGACTCAATGATCAATTACTTCAATATGAGCTTCTTTCTTCCTACCCCCACCCAACTCATTTCTCCAACGTAAAATCAAATTGGATTGATGGACTTCAGTCAATATGTTTATGGAATAAGAGAGAAACTGAATTAATAAATTTGGCAATGTTGGGGCATTCTTAAAGCCCTCTGAGATCAAGTCAATCCTCAATTACCCAAAATCCATATTCCCTAAAGTGCTATGCAATGTCTAATTGCCTTTGATTGCTTTCAACTGAGTTGTTCACACAGTGTAGAACAGAGGTGGAGAACCTTCAGTCTTGAGTCCCAGTTTTAAAGAACAAATCCTTTTATTAAGGAGATTTGTTCTGTGAAGTTTAGATTTAGTCAAAGGGCTGCACTTGAGGACCTAGAGGGCCACATGTGGCCTCCAGGCCACAGGTTTACTGCTATGGAAAGACAATTTAAAAAAAAAAAACCTTATAAGTTATGTCTCAACAATTCTGGAAACTTAGCACCTACTCTGCTTGTTTTACCTGAAATAATGATGCTTGACAAAGACTTTAAAATGGTAGAGGAGGTAAGGGGGGTCAGGGCGGAGCCAAGATGGCGGCATAAGAGCAGCAACATATCACAGCTCTCACATAGCCACCCCAAAATACCCATAAAATATGACTCTAAACTAATTCTAGGACTCCAAAACACACACAAATATACTTTCCACTAAAGTCAGCTCGGCTACAAGGAACCACATCAGCACTGCGAACCAAAACCAGCCTGGCCTGAAAACTGGGCTGTGTCCCAGGGGTGGCTGGATGAGAGGAGCCTACCCTGGCTGGAGCTTCAGGTGAGCAGATTGGCGGCAGCTGCGGCAGGATCCAGAACTAGGTTGGTGGGACTTGCGAGGTCGTGAGAGAAAAGTGGTCCAGCCAAAACGCCTCCAGGGCTGAGGAGCAAAAGGTGGAGGTTCTGCACCCGCCTCTGCATTGTTGCTTCAGAGCTCTCAGCCTGCAGACTGCAGGGGGACAAAGAGATTGTTCAGAGGCCAAGTGCTTTCGCGTTGAGCAGCCTGGATCTGGATCATGATCTTGGGCTTTGGTCCTGTGGTTAGACTTTATTCAGTCAGCCGGAAGTGACAGAGGGACCCAGCAACTTCCTAAGAACTCTGGCAGCTGGGAGGACCCCAGCAATTTGGGACAGAGCTTTCCCCTCTGGAAGCAGAGCTCCACAGAGATTAAAAAAAAAAATCATGGTCTTATCAACCATGAATAAGAATAAGCATAACAAGCAGGTTAAGAACAGCAACCCAACCCTAGATTCCTTCTTTGAAGAAAAGAAGGACCAAGGCAGAGAGCTGCAGGAGGACAGCACAGCCAGAGCTCCCCCACCAGGGGCTTCCAGTAAACATGAAGATTGCCTTAAAGCTAGAGATCAGCTGAAGAAGAATTTTGAAAACCAAATGAGAGAAGTGGAAGAAAAATTGGGAAGAGAAATAAGAATGTTGCAAGAAAATCATGAAAAGAGAGTCAGCAATCTGACTGAAGAAATTAACACCCTAAAAAACAGATTAACTCAAATAACAAAAGAGGCCCAA
>JAQQSV010013941.1:0-12405 GCA_028646515.1 Pseudochirops corinnae | reverse complement strand
ATGGGGTTGAACAGCTCATGGAAGAGGCAAAGGATAATTGTTACAATAGAGGGGGAGAATAGGAAGGCAAAAGGGAAAGAGTCAACCTTACTCTCACTGAATTTGGCTTAGGGAAGGAATGATATAAACTCTAAACTGGGTATCTTGCCACACAGGAGAGTAGGGGGAAGGGGGATGAGAGGTGGGATGATGGAGGTGAGGGCAGGGTGAGAGTGAGGGTTGATGAAAGTGCACACTTCTGTAGAGGGACAGGGACAGGGACAGGGTAGAGAGTGGAACGGAGTGGGGGGCGGGAGAGGAAGAAGGGACATGTAATCAGACTCTCATAATATGCCCACTGTGGAGAGGTTCTGCCTAATTACACATGTTCAGCCTGTATTTGATTGCCTGTGCTTCCAGTGGGTGTGGGTGACGAGGGAGGAAGACAAAGAATCTAGAACTTAAAGTTCTATAATCAAATGTTAAAAATATATATGTATATATATATATACATATATATACTATTATTATTAACTACATCCAACTGGAACTTAAGATTCACAGGTACTGTGGTAGGGAGATCCATCCTGCCCTACCGGAAAGTCAGAGGGGCGATGGGGGAGGACATAGGAGAGAATAGCTTGGGGGAGGGGTTATACAATGGGATGACTCTTTTGGAGTGGTGGGTAGGGGAAAGATGGGGAGAAAATTTGTAACTCAAAATCTCGTGGAAATGAATGATGTAAACTAAAATAAATAAAAGTTTAAAGAAAAAAAAAAGAAGAAGAAGACCATGACTTCACGAAGGTGATGTCATGACTTGCAAGTCAATTTGATTCAAGTGAGGGAGGGCTGTGCATAGTCACCAGCCTCATTTTCTCCTCCAGAGCCATCTGGGTCCAATGGCCTTTTTAAGCTAAGACCTTTCCCAGAACTGAGGCATTTGCCCATTCAATGATTAAGGCTAGGTAAGAAGTGAGGCAAAAAAAAAAAAAGCCTCTTTCACCTAGTAAAAAAAAATCGATCTGGGAGGGGAAGATTCTCAGGGTTTCTAGCGAAAACATAGAAAATTGTTACTTACTTTCACTCTGTGCCATCAAGAATTCAACTATACATAACCTGAAGGATAGTGAAAACTCAAGGGGAGAAAGACAGTGAAGGTGCTCATGTAATGAGAGCCAACAAGTTGGAAGTTGGAATGGTTCAATTGAGTACTCAACAGTGATGCTAAAAGAATAAAACAACTCATTATTCCATCTCCCAGCTCTCTGCTAGTCAGTCATTCAACAAACATTTATAACATGCTTACTGCTTTCCTGGAACCATGCTATAGGCTAGGCATACAAAGAAAGGCGAAAACCAGTTCCTGCCCTCAGGAAGTTTACATTCTGATAGAGGAGAAAACATGTAAATAGGTTTATAGAAGATACCCACAAAACAGATAGAAATAAAATTAGGAAAATTCTAGCAGTTGGGGCTGGGGAAGAATGGAGAAGGCCTCTAAAAGGAGGGAGCATTTGAGCTGGGTCTTAAAGAAAGACAGAAGTTCTCAGAGGTGAGGGTGAGGAGGGAGAGCATTCCAGGCATTGGGCATGGGGTACAGCCATGGCAAGAGCATGGAGATGGGAAACGAAGATGGAGTCTGTCTTTTTACCAGCTGTCCTTCAGGCCTGCAATGTACCTCACCTCTGCCTCTTTAAATTCCTAGCTTGCCTTGAGGGTCCTCTCAAACGCCTCCCATGTGGCATTTTTGCTGCTCTCCTCATCTATTAATTAATTGCTTTCTGTATATATGCAGGATCCCTTTCAGTAAAATGTAAGCTTCTCAGAGACAAGGATTGTTTTGATTTATTTGTCTTTTAACCTTCTAGACTCGCTCAGTGCCTTCCACGTGCTAAATGCCTGACAAATAATCATTGAATTGAAGGCTTCCAGGAGCAGAAAGGCCTCTAACACATTGGATAGATCTTCTGTGGGGGGGAATATGGAAAAAAAAAAACATAAACAAGAATCACCCAGGCTCAGAACTCATGGACAAACTGGGATCTGTGTCAATAGAGGGAATATCCAGTCTGATGAAATAAATTCAATTTAGTTCAACAAGCATCTATTCAGTACTTACTATGGGTTTGGCACCAGGCACAAGGGATATAAAAACTAAAATGAAAATAATTTCTGCCCTCAAGAGAGCTTCATTCTACCAGGATACATCAAAATATTGTTAATATTCTATAGCACTTTCGAGTTTGCAAAGTACTTTACACATATTTTCTCATTTTTATCCTCACAAGAATCCTGGGAGGCAGGTGCTATTGTTACTTTGTTGTTGTTGTTTTTACAGATGAGGAAACTGAGATAGAGGTTAAATGTCCCCCCAGTGTCACATAGCTAGAGTCTGAGTCTGGATTTGAACTTGGACTAACTGTCCCAGGTCCAATACTCTATCTACTACATCACCTAACTCCCTAGAAACCAAGAGACCTTAAGATGAGAATCAGACCTCCTATATAAATAAGCTTTGCTGCTTTACAAAGAAGTCACCTGACTTTGGGCAGATCAGATGCCTCCACTCACTTAAGGAAAAAACTGGGATGACTGGGGAGGGTCAGAAGCAGAATATAAAAAGCTGTGGAGAATACAATGGCCACAGGCCTATTTGGCGACTGGGTGAAGCCCCAAAGCTTACACCAGTGGTTCTCAACCTTCCTAATGCTGAGACCCTTTAATACTCGTATGTGGGCATATCTGCATGTGGGCAGACCCGCCTGGAGATGGATAGAGGAGCTGTGTTTTGGTTCCTAAGACCATTGGAAATATGTGTTTTCCGATGGTCTTAGGCGATCCCTGTGACCCCTGTGAAAGGGTTGTTCGACCCCCCCAAAGAGGTCACAACCCACAGGTTGAAAAACGCTGGCTTAGACAGAAAATTTAACAATTGGTTCTCACAAACAGGTTTTGACCGCTTCTAGTAAATTTCTGGATTATAGAAGCCTTTAAACCAGCATTTTGCCCAGCCAAATAATATATTTATCATAATCAAAAGTAGTAATCGAAGTGAGTTTTTGTATCCTCTACATTTTCCAGTCAATTATATGATGGCAGAGATTAGTTCTACTATGAAATATCACTCTCAAATGCCTGCCTATTCCCTGCTACTTGTCTATATGTCTATATAAAGACATATTTTTGTGTGTCTTTAACATATATATATGTTGATGATATTCAAAAAATTATGTATAAATGGAAAAGAAGACATAAAGACTGGTACCTGTCAATGTTTTCTGTCACTTATTTCTGTATTAATAGCTCTGAGATTTCTTCCACACCTTTGGTATCTTCCCCTCCTTCAGATAGCTCATATTGTTGTTGTTTGTCCTTCATTCTTGAAGAGGACCATGACATTGGGAAGGTGATGCCATGATTTGCAAGTGAATTATATTTGAGTGATACCTCAAGAATCAATGACATGATGCCCTTGCAATTGGGTTGCTTCCAGAATGAATATCCACCATATATATTGGTCCATCGTATCTGTTTTTACCATCACAAGATGTTTTTAGGACAGTTTACACCTCCACTTTAAGCATTTCTAGGATTCTGATGTCAGAGTTCAAGTTGTGATGCCTCTAGTATCCTCAATTGTGAAAATGGCTTGTTATATGTATAAACATGTATTAAAAAGCTTATATCTGCACTAGGACTTTTGGAATGCTACACACACACACACACACACACACACACACACACACACACACACACTCTCACAGATATTCTTCCCCTTCCAGATGGTAAATTGGCTCATCTTTTGTCCCAATTCTTACTTAGTCCTTAGTCATTGAATAGATGTGGCCTCAGAGTAACAGACCTGGGAAAGACCTTAATTTAGAAAGACCAAGGTCATCCATTGCATCCTGGGCCATCCACCAGTCATTTTGACCACTGTCCTGCCATTGGATTCTGATGACTCTGGAAGAGAGATTGAAGTTGAGGACTTTGCACAGCTCAGATTCACTCAAATCCAATTTAAGAGCAAATTAAGACAGCACTCTTGTGATATTATTGATCCTCTTCAAGAATGAAAGATGAAAACGAAAAATATATGCACACGCCTATGCAATACATGCATATTTTTTCCATTTTCCTTATTTTTTAGTTTTATTTTCTTCTTTAAATGTCCTTAGGATAATTTTGCTTAATTGTGGCACCAAGCTTTCTTTAAACTGGTTTTGTTCTCCATTGATTCTCTCTGATTTATGAGGTAATACTCTTCATATTCTTCCATCATCACAGCAAAATCCAATACATCGTCTCACTTGGTCCTTAAAACAACCATGAGGATATATGTCATCACCTCCATTTAAAAATTTTTGGTGCAGGACGATTGGTGGGAGGTAAGCCACTAGTTAAGATACCATTGGAAAAATGTCATATGGGTGGTAGTCAGGTTCAGAACTGGATTACTGACAATAATAAGCAATAATTGATAGGAATAAGTGACTGATTTTACATGGGAGGGGGCTTTAGAAGGAGTAAAAAATGACTGAGGTTTTTTGAGTCTAAGTGACTAAAAGGATTAATATATTATTAGGGTAAATACAAAATTCAGGAAATATTCTCTTAGAAAAGTCTCTGATCAACTCATCCACATTAAGACATAAATGACAGATAAGTCTCCTAGATATATTTGCTGAATATCAAAAGGTCCAAGCCAAGAAAATTAATCTCTAATTATGAAATTTCAGATAGTAGCTTGAATGTATTTTGGCAAAAAAAAAATTGGGAAAGAGAAGATGCCCCTGAAATTTTCACCACATAATTGTTGCAGCTTTTATGCCAAATTTGTGCAAAAACATGGTGTGCAACCATTATGTGAAACTTTTAAAAAAAATTGACTGATATTACTAAAAATCACTTATTATAAACTGTATTTGGATCAAGGATAGGATGCATGGAATATTTGTGAATATACATTAAAACTGGAAAGAGGCAAGTCTTAGCTTATCACATTACTTATTCATGGCAGCTTCACCTTCCCACTCACTCCTCTTGCACCTATGACTCATCATTGGGTTGAATGACAATGCCACTAATACAGAATGCTCTAAACAAACCACTGCAAGTTGGCTTTCAGAAATATACTGACAAGGCGTGTGCACTCAGAATTCTAGGCTCAGGCTCGCAATATGCAAGAGACAAACTCATATACATATGCCACTGGTCAATACATTGCTACTCTGTTTACCTTTTAAGCAGAATGATGAACAGAATTATACCATGTGATGATTACACTATGAAAGGTTACAAACCAATTTTTGGACTGAAAAAAAACAGTATGTGACAATTATGTGGTAAAATACACAGCATAGACTGGCCTTGGCAGCTAGAGTGAAAACAGAAGTGAGTCCAGAGTTCCAGAGTTTGTAACTAGAACTTTCAGCATCGGCAAGTATCACACAATTCCCTTGTGTGGAAGACCATAAAATATGGATGGAGCCATGAAATCTGTAAACTTTTTTTTTTTTAAGAAAAATTCAGTTGGGGTGGAAAAAATACCTCAGATCTCTGGATTTTATGGTGGAGGGAGGTTCTAGGGACGCTACTCCCGGTATTAGAGTTATGTTCACATGCATGAAGACCCGGGGACACTGTAGGAGGCTACTTGGGAAGTTGCTACTTGGGACAGAGAACAAGGTGGCACTGGGCTGAGTAGCTCATCTTCAGCCCTACTGAAATAATACTTCCCTCCCTGTGTTTCTACCCTAAAGAAAGCCATCACTTGGTTTTGTTCAGTCATTTTTTAGCCATGTCCAACACTTTGTGACTCCATTTGGGGTTTTATTAGCAAAAATATTGGAGTGGTTTGCTATTCCCTTCTCCAGTTCATTTTCTAGATAAAGAAACTGAGGCAAACAGGGTTAAATGACCTGTCCAGGGTCACACAGTTAGGAAGTGTCTGTCATCAGATTTGAACTGAGGAAGATGAATCTTCCTGACTCCAGGACCAGCATTCCATGCATTCTGCCACCCAGCTGTACCCCATCATTTGGTAGTTTTTTGCTTTAACTAGTTTTTTTTTTTTTTTGCTAAGTAGGTTCTTTTTCACTACTTAAGGAGCAGATGGACTGTTAGAAACCTCTAAGTTTTGATGCTCTGAAACAAAGTACCAATCTCCCCACTTCAGCTGTAGCTCTAAATGGGATTAGAATTACCCTTAACCAAATGCATCCCTACCGCATTGGGAATTCATGAAAATGAAGTCAATATACCTACAGACCAGAGCACAAGCCAAGAGAGGAATAAACACCTCTTCTTTGATCATACTACCTGGGAAGAGCTGAAAATTTACAGGTCCCTAGAAGTATCTCTGAAAACAACTGTACAAACCCCCTGAAGCCTAGAACAGTACATCTGTGCTGGAAGCAATGTCCTACCTTGACAAAGAGTTAGAAAGTTAAGTATTTGACTGGGAAGATGAACAAACAGCATAAAAAAACTCAGACTATAGAATTTTAATTTGGTGACAAAGAAGATGAAAACATACAACCAGAAGAAAACAAGGAAGTCAAAGTTCCGACATTAAACGTCTCCAAGAAAAATATGAATTGGTCACAGGCCGTGGAAGAGTTCAAAAAGGTTTTTGAAAATCAAGAGAAGTTGAGGAAAAATTGGGAAGAAAAATGAGAGTGATGCAAGGAAATCATGAAAAATTAGTCAACAGCTTGCTAAAGGAGATCCAAAAAATACTGAAGAAAATAATATCTTAAAAAATAGACTACCCAAATGGCAAAAGAGGTCCAAAAAGCCAAAGAGGAGAATGCCTTAAAAAGCAGAATTGACCAAATGGAAAAGAAGGTCCAAAAATTCACTGAAGAAAATAATTTCTTCAAAATTAGTATGGATCAAATGGAAACTAATGACTTTATGAGAAATCAAGAACTTATAAAATGTAACCAAAAGAATGAAAAAAAGAGAAGACAATTTGAAATACCTCATTAGAAAAACCACTGACCTGGTAAATAGATCCAGGAGAGATAATTTAAAAATTATTGGACTACCTGAAAGCCATGATAAAAAAAAGCCTAGATATTATCTTTCTAGAAATTATCAGGGAAAACTGTCCTGTTATTCTAGGAACAGAGGGTAAAACAGAAACTGAAAGAATCCACCAATTGCCTCTTGAAAGAGATACCAAAAGGAAAACTCTTAGGAATATTATGACCAAATTCAGAGTTCCCAGGTCAAGGATAAAACATTGCAAGCAGCCAGACAGAAATAATTAGAGTATTGTGGAAATACAATCAGGATAACATAAGAACTAGCAACTTCTACATTAAGGGAATGAAGGGTTTGGAATATGATACTCAGGTCAAAGGAGTTAGGATTAAAACCAAGAATCACCTACCCAGCAGAACTGAGTATAATGCTTCAGGAGAAAAAATGGACATTCAATGAAATAGAGGACTTTCAAGCATTCTTGATGAAAAGACCAAAGCTGAATAGAAAATTTGACTTTCAAATACAAGACACAAGAGAAGCATGAAAAGGTAAACAGGAAAGAGAAATCATAAGAGACTTATTCAAGTTGAACTGTTTACACTCCTACATGGAAAGATATTTGTAACTTATGAGATCTTTTTCAATATTAGGGTAGTTGAAGGAAATACAGATAGATGGATAGATAGATAGATAGATAGATAGATAGATAGATAGATGACACAGAGTGAGTTGAATATGAAGAGATAATATCTAAAAAATAAAATTAAGGGGTGAGAGAGGAATGTATTGGGAATAGAAAGGGAGATAATGGGGTAAATTATCTCACATAAAAGAGGCAAGAAAAAAGTTTCAGAATGGAGAGAAAGGGGGGGGAGGTGAGAGGGAATGTGTGAACCTTACTCTCATAGGATTTGGTTTAAGGAGGGAATAACACACACATTCAATTGGATATCTTATGCTACAGGAAAGTAAAAGGGAAGGAGATAAGGGCAGAGATGATAGAAGGGAGGGCAGATTGGAGGAGGAGTAATCAGAAGCAAACATTTTTAAAAGGGACAAGGTCAAAGGAGAAAATAGTATAAGAGGGGAGCAGGATGGAGGGAAAAAAGTTTTTTACATTACTATTACGGAAGTGTTTAGCATAACTACATATGTAAAACTTATATTGAATTGTTTGCCTTCTCAATGAGGGTAGATGGAGAGGGAAGAAGGGGGAGAATTTAGAATTCAAAGCTTTAAAAATGTTAAAAATTGTTTTTATATGCAACTCGGAAATAAGATATACAGGCAATGGGGTATAGAAATCTATCTTGCCCTACAAGAAGGTAAGGGAGAAGGAGATAACAGGAGGTGATTATAAAAAGGAGGGCAAACTGGGGGAAGATGTAATCAGAACGCATGCCATCTCAGGGCAGGGGGGGAGGGGAGAGATAGGCAGGAAATCTGGAACTCAAAATGTTATGGAAATGAATGCTGAAAACTAAAAATTAATTAATTAGTTAATTAATTAATAATAAGAGAAAATAAAGCCAATATTGCTACTCTCTGATAGGTGACACAGTAGATTAGAGAGCTAGGCTTGTAGGTAAGAAGACCTAAGTTAAAATCCAGCTTCATATACTTACTAGCTGCATGACCTTGGGCAAGTCACTTAACTTCTGTCTGACTCAGTTTCCTCAACTGTAAAATGGTGATAAAAAGCACCTACAACCTGGGGTTATTGTGAAAATCAAACGAGGTAATATTTGTAAAGCACTCAGCATGGTGTCTGTCACACAGTAAGCACTCATTAAGTGTTTGTTGCCTTCTCATCTTACAGAACCCAAAACTGAGACTCAGAGAGATAAGATTCTATAGTTACTAAGATAACTAGATGACATCTGAACCCAGGCTTTCTTGCAGGAGCCTTTAGTAGTTCTCCTTTGTATTTTGAATGAAATACAAACTCCTCTGTGTAGTGTTTAAAGCCTCCTAACTCTCTGTCTCCAATCTACAATACAGATGTTATTGATTATTGTTAATATTATTATTGATTGTTCATCTCAGTTACACATTCATACAGATCTCACACTCTCACGTATGCATTCTAGTATGCATTTTTACACACTGGAAGATTAGCTTATCCTAGACGTGGGGACTCCACCTTCAACCTTCCGAAATTTGCAAAGACATTCCCTGTGAAATTCACTCTCTCCTTTTTTTCCTAATTTCAGTAATACTTGTCTTTCACCAGGGCTAAATGAATGAATAAACAAATCAAATGAGTTCACTTTAGCTATCCCTGTCTCTGTCAATCTTTACTTCATCCCTGGAGCTGATCACGTGCTCTCTGTCTTAAAATTACTTTGCATTGGCTAATCAGTTTACATGTTTCTTTCCTGGTAGAATGTAAATTCCTTGAGGGCAGAAACTGTTTCACATTTGTCTTTGTATCATCACTGTTTATGTGACTGTAGTCTCCAAAGAACTGTAGCTAATTATCACCCAAAGGGAAATGGGGATGCACATGGCAGACATGAATAGACTGCAACATATTATAAACGGAGATATGCAGGAGAAGTGATGTAAAGGACATCAAATAATCATATCACCAAAAAAAGAGAGGGGATGATCATATGGTAAGAACAAGGGATAACCCAGTACAAAGTCTATACATTCCATGGCATCTTTGATGTATCAAGAGAACATAAGAAAGGACCCCAGCACAATGAGTGAAAGAAGTTATGAAAGGATATGAATGTAAGCCACACAGGATGAGAAGGCAAGGCTGGATTGAGATCTGCATCATTGGAAAGAACAGCCACATTCAAGAACTCACAGATCCATTGAAGAATTAGAGCCTCCCAGGTGCCCAGTATAGTTCTGTAAACATAGTCATCAATTTAACAAATGTTCATGAAATGCCTGCTATGTACAATGCACTGCGTTAAGTATGGCAGAGACAAAAACCAAGTAGTCTTTGCCTCCAAGAGTTTACTTTCTCCTGGAGCAATACATATGCATACATAAACACATTAATGAACAAAAAAAAATGAATGAATGCATGAATGAATAAATAAACAAATAAATGGATCTATAAATAAATGAGTGAATAAACAAACAAATGAATAAATGAATGAATGAACAAAAGGTGATTTCAAGAGGGAGAGAGTGCTAAGAACTGAGACATCATATTATTTAGAGCTAGTAGTGATATAGTATATGTAGTAGATGAAGAATTATTGCATGTATTCAAACTCCATACTTATTCTCCCAACCCACATGTAATATAGATGTGGATTCATCTAGATAAAATGACTAGCCTATTTATGACATGGACAGATATTTGACAAGGGAGTGTATGATTTTCACCTTTGTTATGGAGAGTGAGGAGGAAGACTGCTAGCATCTACCAGTAGCTGACCAAGAGAAAGATGGGCAGAATCCAGGACCACCATGGCTGAGTGATCAATTTCACTTCATTTTCCCATCTCCCATCTCAGGAGAAAATTATATCCATCTACCAAACATCAAATATTTGAAGTCTAGGGGTCTTCTTCTTTTCAAGATACAAGCCAATTTCCCATTGTCATTCTTAAGGAGAGAGGAACACAGCTTACTTTCACCAGTTAGCTTCCTCCCACTACAACTGGTTACACCAAAAAAAAAATATGTCTCAAACAGCTGGTAAATGTCTTTATCAAAATATACAGTAAACAAAAGTTGGAGAAGTTGTATAGATTAACATAGATAAAAATGGAGTCCACAAGAATAAATGAACTCTTCAATAAAGAATACAGGCAAGATCTCAGTTCACCAAAAAGAGAGAAACAATCTCACCAGGGGAACCTGCAGTTAGCTGTGTCTGGAGTTACAGACACTACAAATGTAGTGATGTGCTGAGATCTGGCCACATGTTTGCATCTCCAAGCATATCTCCAATTTGTTTGTCTCTTGCCTGTCTTTCTTAAACTCCTTTTTCCCAGCAGTCTCTCTGAATCTGAAGAAGTTTCTTCTCCATTCTTTCAGGCATATAACATCACAATCTTAGAGGCCCCTCAGTCAATTAGGAGTCATTTTTCTTTCCCACCCATTCCCCCAATGCAGTAAAACCATGGAGCTGTCATCAGAAAATCACCCCCCATTTTTGGGGTGGGAGTTAGGTTATAGAAATATATATATGAATATATAATATATCATATTCAATATTCAATCATATATATGATATATATACATATATAAACTTTTAAAAACATGTCCTTAAGTTACCCTAGGAAAGTTGCATGCATAGACCTAAGAGGTTCAGGCTGTATCTGGCACAACCCATGGCACCAGATAAACTATTGACAAGCCCTTAAAAGGTTTCCTGCCTTCTTTCTGCCCCATGGCTTCCTGTCCTTGCCCTGCTCCTCCCAGATTCTTTCTGCTGCTCCTCATCCCTTTCCTCTCCCATTTCCTCTTTTCTGCCCTCCTAATCTGTTAATTCATCCCCTCTCTTTCATTTTATTCATTCTTATCTTATATTTCTGTACCTGCAACCATTGCACACTACTCCCTATCTCCTTACCCATTACTTATGAAGGCAGCAATGTGGCTGTGGCAAGAGAACTGACCTAGGAATGAGGAGGTTCCAACTCTGAATTCTGCCTCAGGTACATGATAGGGTCTGTGACCCTTCACAAAGTCACTTATTCTCTCTGAACCTTGGTTTCCCTTATCTATAAAATGGAAATAATAGCACTAACCTCATAGAGCTCTTATGTGCATCAAATGGGGTCATGTAGGTAAAATGCTTTGCAAGCCTTAAAATACTATATGAGAGGTTTTCCAAGTTTTTGGTCCCAGGATCCTTTTATATTCTTTTTTAAAAAATAAATTTATTTATTTACTTTTAGTTTACAACATTCAGTTCCTCAATCCCTTGAGTTTCAAATTTTCTTCTCATCCCTCTCCTCCCCCTTCTTCCCCACGACAGCTTGCAATCAAATATAGCATCTACAAATACCTTCGCATTAAACATTAGTCAAATTGTAAAGAAAGATTATATTCAATGGAGTAAACAATGAGAAAGAAGAAATAAAACAAAACAAAACAAAGAGAGAGAAAGCAAGTAGTTTGCTTCAATCTGCTTTCAGATTCTATAGTTCTTTCTCTGGATGTGGATGGCCCTTTCCAGCATGAATTTTTTGGAGTTGTCTTATGACCTTGCACTGCTGAGAGGAACCCAGTCTATCAAAGTTAGTCATCACACATGATATGATGTGTCTGTAATTGTGTACAAAGTTCTCTTGGTTCTGCTCTCCTCATTCAGCATCAATCCCTTTATAGTTTTAAAAATGACCCAAGATCACATATGGTTTGTATTTACTGAAACAGTTTATATTTAATGATATTAACATACTAGGAATTAAAATTGATCATTTTAAAATGTTCATTTAAAATAACAAACCT
>JAQQSV010013940.1:0-12405 GCA_028646515.1 Pseudochirops corinnae | reverse complement strand
CTTATAAACAATATATTACTGAATTCTGGTTTCTAAGTCATTCTGCTATCTGCTTCTGTTTTTTGGGTGAGTTCAACTTATTTACATTCAATTATGATTACTAATTGTGTATTTCCCTCAATCCTTTTCCCTTCTATTTATCTTTCTTTTGTTTTTTGTCCTGTCTCTTCCTTAAAAGTCTGTTTTGCTTCTGACCACGGCCTCCTTTAATAGTCCCTCCCTTTTATCACACTCCCCTCACCTATCTCTTTGCCCTTTTTCCTCCTTCCTCTCTGTTGGATAAAATGAATTTCTGTACCCATCTTTGTGTGTATAAATCAGTGTTTCTTAAGCCAGTTTAGATGAGAGTGACACTCAAGCATTGTATGATTTCCTCATCCATTTCCCCCTCCCCCTTCTCCTCCACTGAAAAAAATCTCTTTCTTATATGTCTCTTTTATGAAGAAAAATTTTCCCATTCTTTCTTTCCTTTACCCTTCTTTCAGTGCATTACTTCTTTTCATCCTTCCACTCTTCTTTTAAGATTATCCCCCCGTAATAGATTCCCACCCATGTCCTCTGTTTAAGAAGACTACTTCAAAGTGCCCTGATGATGATAATGTTCCTAGGCATTTCATGTATTATCTTCTCTCATACAATTATAAACAGTTTAATGTTGCTAAATTGTTATGATTTCTCACTAATGCTTACCTTTTTGTGCTTCTTCTGAAGGTCTTGTACTTGAAAGGTAAATTTTTTCTCAGCTTTGGTATTTTCATCAGGAATACTTGAAAGTTTTCTACTTCTTTAAATGTCCTTCACCCTCACTCCCCACTCCCCCTCCCAATTAGCATTATATTCACTTTTGCTGGGTAGTTTATTCTTGATTGTAATCCTAGTTCCTTTGCTTTCTAGAATATCGTAGTCTAAGTCCTCTGTTTCTTTATAATGGTAGCTGCTAAATCTTATGTGATCCTGACTGTGGCTTCACAATGAAGCATTTCTTTCTGATTATTTTCAGTATTTTCTCCTTGATCTGGGAGTTCTGGAAAATGGTTATCATGTTCCTAGAAGTTTTAATTTTGGAAGGTGATGAGTGGATTCTTTCTTTTTTGATCATGGCCTTCAGGGAGTCCAATAATTCTTTAAAAAAAATTTTTTTTTTTTTGCTTTGTTTTGGAGGGGGGAAGGCAAGGCAATTGGGATTAAGTGACTTGCCCAAAGTCGCATGGATAGTAAAGTGTTAAGTGTCTGAGGGTGGATTTGAACTCAGGTCCTCCTGACTCCAGGGCTGGTGCTCTATTCACTGTGCCACCTAGCGACCCCTGAGTCCAATAATTCTTAAATTTACTCTCTTCAATTTATTTTCCAAGTCAAATTTTTTTTGCAATGAGATATTCTGCATTATCTACTATTTTAAGAATATTTTGCCTTCATTTTCTTGTTTCTTGATGTTTCATGGAGTTATTACCTGACCAACTCTACTTCTCAAATTTGGATTTTATGTTAGAGTTAGATTCTGTTCATCACTGAGGGTGGAGAGAGGATGACTAGCCTAAGTTTTCTTCTTTTATGTCCTTCTGTTTTCAGAGTTTGTTTTGGAGACTTATAGGTTTTTGGTGCTTCCAAAGCAGTGTGATCTCCAGAGAGGTCTGGTCATCACCTTCCTGATCTCTACTCTGATCCTTAAACAGGTAGGGGCCTTGCTCCCTCATGACTGCAACTACTCCTTTCTCCCTCCCCCTTGGAACTGTAATAGAACTGGGTAATGAAAGACAACATTGCCAAAAGGCCCCTGATCCTATGTCCAGTGCTAGTATAAGAGTCCTCTGAGATCTTTTTTGACAAAGTATTCAGTCCTCATTGTCCTTGGGTGATGTTGTCCCACAGTCATAACCAGTACCACCTCTGCTGTGCTCTGCTTCCTTCAAGCTATGCTGTACTCTGAGTAAGCTCTTACCCCAGTATCCATAGACCTCTCATTGTAAACTGCACTGAGTTGGAAAAATAACTTACTGTGACTTTTTGTTGGCTTTCCCTCTCAGAATTCTGTTTGGTATTTTCTGTAGTCATTTTGGAGAGGTTTTAGGGGAGGTTTGGCAGTTGTAATCTTTCCCTGTGCTATCTTGACACCTGCCTCTGTCATTTCTTTTCCCAATTTTTCCTTTTCTGCTCTTATTTGATTAAAAAAAATTTTTTTTTGCTCTTTTAAAAATCATTCTTTAGCTCTTTTAGGAATTCTTGTTGGCCATATCTCTAATTTGCATCTTTCTTTGAAGCTTTGCTTGTAGACGTTATCAAGACATTGTCTTCTGAATTTGTGTCTTGAACTTCACTGTCATCATTGGGTTCTTTGTTGGTGTTGTTTACTCATTTTTTCCAGCCTATTTTTTTACTCTGGTCTTCATGTTAGAATTGGACTCTGCTCACCTCCAGGCACGAGGAGGATATCTGACCTGAGTTCTGTGTTTTATGTCCTTCGGCTGCTTTCACATCTCAGTCTGGAGACCTGCCAATTTTTAGTGGTGTGATCTGTAGAGAGGTTTCTTCACTGCCCTCCTACCTTGTGCTATGATCCTTATATAGGTGGAGCTCCTGTTCCCTTACAATTGACTGCTGTTACTCTTCTCTACCCTGGAACTATTTTTCAGAGCTGGATAATAAATGACATCACTGCTTTATGAAGACTGCTCATCTCTACCTTGAAACTGTGACCCAGAACTAGATAATGAATGGCAGAGCTATCAGACTGCACCATTCCTGCTCTCAGGGCTAATACAGGGATATACATGAATCTCTTTCTGACTGTATTTTTAAGCAATGGGCTGCTCCCCCCCACTGTTACTGCCACAGCTCAGTACTACTGTCCTGTTCCTGGCAAGCCCCCACCCTAGTATCAGAAGACCTCTCTTTTTTCTTAAGCTGCCTTATACTAGAAAAATGAGTCATTGTGATTTTTTACTTGCTTTTCCCATTTAGAATTTGATTTGGTATTTCTTTTTAAATTGTTGCAAGAGCTTAGCAAAATACTGGCTGCATTCCACCATCTTGACTCCCATCCCCTCTCCCCACTATTCGCTCTTCCTTAGCCCACCTGATGGCCCCTGCTCCCAGCAGCTCACCTATTGGTGCTAGATGCAATGTAGATATTTGATAACCCTGCAGCAGTTCAGTGTTCCAAAACTCAAGTGATCCACAATTTCAGCCTCCCCAGCAGAAGGAACTACTGGCATGTGCTGCCACAACTGCATTTTTTACCTTAACATTTCAAATGTACATAGCACTTCTTTAGAATTTTCTTTCTTATCAAAGCTTTTGTTAATAAAAATTGATATAGAAATTCAGCAAATAAATTAAGTGCTTATAACATTTTAGATCTCCACAAATAAACACAGCTTTCCAGTTTTTATTTTGAATCTTTGGAATAACTAATCTTAAAAATCCAATTCATTGAGAGCCTGGATCCTCCAAACACTTGGCATAGTGCCATTCACCTAGCCTATGTTCAAGAAATATTTACTGATTGAAACCAGTCACTACCTCTTAAATACTGATATTCTTCTGGTGACTTTACATAGCCTTGAGTTATGGAATTCAGCAATCATTGGATTAAAATGGCAAGCAACTCAAAGGGCAATGAAAAAAAAAACCGATGATGAGCTTAAGCAGGCTGTAATGTCTGATCAACACTAGTTTCTAAGACATATGGAAAGAAAGGCATTATGGAGGACATGCATAGCCAGAAATGAAGATGGATCAGTTGTACATACTTAAGCGATATGATATGAGGTAACACACAAGACAGCCTGAGTAGAGAAGATTTGACCACATATAGAAAAATTAATCTATTCTAACATGCTTTAAGTTACAGGTTCTTAACCTTAACCTTTTTTTTTTTTAATGTCATGGGGACCTCTTTGCAGGCTAGTGAAAATTTTGGACCCCTTCTTTTTTTTTTTTTTTTTTTAACCTGCATTCATGACTGAGAAAATGCTAAATTTCATTTAGAGTTTCGTGGATATGAAGATGTAATTTTTTTTCCCCATTCAAGTTTTTAGATTTCTTGAAATCTATACATAGACCCCAGGTTAAGAATCTCTGCTTTAGATTTAAAAAGAACATGAAGGCGGCCTCTAGTTAGTTAATTTAGGAGGGTGGTGGCAATAAGATAGTGGGATCAGTGATTTGGATTCTAGTCTAGCAGTTACTAGCTGTGTGACTGTAGGCAAAGCCCATAGTATCTCCAACTCTCAGTTTTTTCTTCTGTAAAATGAAGGTGATATTACTTGTTCTTTCTACCTCATAACATTGTTATAGGAAAAGTGCTTTATAAACTTTAGCATTATAGTGTTGAGGTTTAGGGTTTGCAGGTCCTCAAGACCCTAAAATACCAACATAGTGGGTCCTGTCGAATGAATTCAACTCAAGCCTTCTCTCAGCCAAAGTAAAGCAAAGTTTATTAAAGATTCACCATAATGGGTACACTCTTAAGGAACCTAAGTATTTGTGACACTTGTGTTGACAAGCGGGGCCAGAACAATCTGACGCAGACCGAGTCTGTCCTAGACTGAATCTTAGCACCTTCATGCAGGCAAGATGGGTCTTATATACAGAAAGACTGTGGGAGGGATCTAGGGGTAGTCTAGACTAGAGGAAAGGTTTGGGGAGGGTTTTGAGGAGGAGTCTACGGGGGATCTTGAGGGGACTGAAGTCAGAATCCAGGAATGGGATTAGGGTGGAAATAGCTAAAGGCTACCTGGAGATGACAGACAATGGAGGGCTAAGCTAGCTTAAGGGCAAAAGATTTGGGTATAGATATTTTGAAAGGATCAAGGGTGGGAAGTAACTGGACAATGCAGGACTAGGCTAAATTAAGAGTAACAGAGACTTGGGTCTATTGTAATAAAAGGCTTATGGCCTCAGGCAAATACCTCATCAAGTGGGAAGATCCAAGGGGTTTCCCAGAGCCTGTACCCCATCAATAGCACCTGGCCCATAGAATGTGGTTAGTAAGTGTTTTTTTGATTAATGATTTGATTATTGTTATTATTGGAGAGAGTAGATATATGCTAAGACTTGGAAGAGCCTGCATAGTATGTGAAGGAGTGGAAGGAATACCCATACTGAGGGTTCATGCTAAGAGGCTGCATTTGGACATGGCCAAAAAATACTCTTTTAATTCCAGATTATTCACAGGGAGGTTTACTCTTGGATTTGGAGATGCAATTGCCTCTTTTCAGAGCCTTTCACTTTTCGGGTTCTAATTCTGTCTGTGAGAGTTGTAGTCTCCCTGAAGCATTTCCTCAGAAAGAACTACCACATTCCTGATGGCTACATAATAACCAGACTGGTCTGTCTGTGGCTATGTCGTATGATGCAGATACATTTCAGGAGGTCCTTAAAGTCTTCTGAAGGTTTGTACACATGCTTCTGATGATATAGCTTCTTAAACAGTAAAGCGTTTCCTGCATGTGATGAGGTGCAGGCTCTGGGAACCCCCTGGAACTCTGATTGAATCTTCCCATTTGATGAGGCATTTGCCTGAGGCCGTAAGCCTTTCATTATTGCTACACCTTTATCTCTGTTACTAGCCTAGCCCTCCTTTGTCCAGTTAGCTCCCACCCTTGATCCCCCCAAAATATCTATACTCAAATCTTGTTACCTTTAGACTAGCCTAGCCCTCCATTGTCTGTCATCTTCTGGTAGCCTCCAGCTACTTCTCACTCTTAATCTCATTACTGGAGTATGATCTCATCTGACTTCTTCTGAAGACCCTTCCCAAACTCCTCACGTAGACTACTCTTAGATTCCTCCCACAATCTTTCTATATATAAGACCCCATCTTGCCTCCATGAGAAGAAAGAAGGCCCAAGAATTTTCTAGCACAGACTCCCTCTTTGTCACATGACTCTGGCCTGCTTGTCCGATGCAAGTGTCACAGATACTGAGGCTCCTTATTAAGGGTCTACCCATTAGGGCAAACTTTGCTTTTCTTTGGCTGAGAGAAGACTTGAATTCATTTGGCAGGACCTGGTGTGTTGGTATTTTGAGGTCTTGCACACTTCTAAACCTTTAACCTCACCACATGGTTATATCTTTTGCCTAATTACCTATTTAGATTTCCTCTAGTTTTCATAGCTACCACTGAACTGGATTTTACCTAAAAGGCAAGAAAACACTCAATGTCATATCATGTTCCACTTGAATTTCCCCTTCTCATTTGGGAAGACTTTAATCATGCGCTCTCCTGAGCCTGGCTGTACAATTCCCCAGTCCCTACTCCCTCCAATCTTCAGTTTGATTTCTTGAAATATAGCTCTGAAAAGACTGGCTTTAAAAAAGCTCATTGTGTTTTAAATAGAGCTACTCGACTGCTCCCTTTAACCTAAATTATCCTGGCTTTCATCGAATGGCCCCAATGCCAAGACTTGGTTTAGGTTTTGATAGTTTAGAATGAATAATTGTTTTCTGTCCAGAAGTTCCTAGGGTCTTTCCCCTCCAAGACTTGATATCTTTGTGATGGTAAATTAGGCCATCTTTTGTCTCAAATCCCACTATCCATTAGTCACTGAATGGGCAAGGCCCCAGGCAACTGAGACCTAGGGAAGACCTTAATTTAGAAAGGTCAAAATTACCCACTGCTTCCTGGGCTTCACCAGTTATCTGTTGTCTTGCCACTGGACTTCAGTGACTCTGGAGGAGAGAAGGAGACTGACTGCTTTGTGTAGCTCTGATTCACTTAAATGCAGTTCAGGAGCAAGTTGAGGTGTCACCCTTGGGTGTCATTGGTCCTCTTCGAGAATAAGGATAAACAGCAGCAGCAGGTCTGCAGTGACTGTTCCAATCCAGAATAGCTGAGCTCGTTTGCAGCTGAGAATGGTCGAACCGCCAGGTACCTCCATTCTGTTCAATTAGACTTCATACACAGACATGAGGCTAAAGTATATAATTATTTGGGTAATTTTAGGGTATATGAGCAAACAAGTAAAATAAACGAGGTCCCTCAAATCTGCCTTTGGCAAGTGAAATGACTGAAATGGATTTCAATGTAGATAAAATAAAATAGATCCTACCAAGTCTTACCTATCCCAGTCTCTCCTCTTCTGATCCATCCTATGTTCTGCCACCGAAGCAATCTTTTCAATGTTGCTCTCATCGTGTCATTCTCCTGTTTCACAAACTGATCATGGTGCCTTACCTATGGCCTACCACAAGAAGTCCAAACTTCTTTGTTGGAATATCAAGGCTCTGATGAGGTACAGGCTCTGGGAACCCCCATGAGCCCTCCTTGAATCTTCCCACATAAGGCATTTGCCTGAGGCCATAGGCCTTTCATTGTGGCTCTGCCCAAATCTCTATCCCACCTTTGTCCAGCAACTTCCCACCCTAGATCCTCAACTGTTACACTCTTGAACTAGCCTAGCCCACCCTTGTCTGTTGTCTCCAGGTGGCCTCCAACACCTTCCCTCATTTACTGGAGTCTGCCCTCATCTGACTCCTCCTGAAGACCCTCCCCAAACTCCTCCTCTAGACCACCCCTAGATTCCTCCCACAATCTTTCTGTATATAAGACCCCATCTTGCCTCCATGTTGTGTGAGAGCACCATAGAATTTTCTAGCACAGACTTGCTCTGTGTCCAATACAAGCCTTACAGATACTGAGGCTCCTTAAGAGTCTACCTAACATAGCAAACTTTTAATAAACTTTGTTTTTCTTTGGCTGAGAGAAGACTTGAGTCAAATGCATTTGGCAGGATCCGGTATGTTGATATTTTGGGGTCTCAAGCACCTCAAGCCCTAATCCTATTTATTTTTCTGGTTTCCTATACTTCTTCAGCTCTGCATAACCCAGGTCTAATGCAACTTTGCAGCCTCATGCCTTTCCAGATCCCATCCCAAGATTATTCTCTCTGTCTAGCTTTTCTACTCCAACTCTAGTGTGGTTGGATGTTGCTGGGAAAAGAAAATCATAACAGCAGAGCCTACAAATCTAAGTTATTTTATCTCAAATAGGTCCTCATTATTGCAATCCTATTATTCTTCTCTAAATGACTTTTGTTGCATTCCTTGGTAGTGATTATTCTCAACCTACTCTTCTCTCATTAAGTGTGAGAAGCATGCTTCCTTTAGAAAGAAAATACCCGTTGTGAAACCAGGAAAGCTCTCATTTTATTTTACATTTATTTTACATTCCTTGTGAATGGGTAACTTCCTAAAGGAATATGCTTGCTCAGACAAATGCAAAGCTATTTATGCCCTCTTCCCAATTTGAATTTCCCCCATTAGCTAGATGCAACCTCCTGAACCACCCATTTCATATTTTCCTCCTTGATATGTTTCCCCTCCCTTGTCATGTATCACATGTGCATTTAAATTAGCTTGCTCCACCCTGGGAGAATGTTGGATAATATTAAATAGCTCATTAAGCATGCATACAAGCTTCTGACCTTTTACTGGATCAGAAGCCTGATTCTGCTAGGTCAAGGCTCCGATTAGAACCAGTCACTTCTGACTTACATCCTGTTATCACTCCTTTTATGGAAACAAAATTCCTTCCTTTGTCTCTCACATTAAGCTATCTATTTCACCCTATTTACTCTACCTTTCCCCAGAGGACATTGCTTTCTACTTTACTGAGAAAAACAGAGACAAACTATTCTTGATTTCCTGCCTCCACAATTTTATACCTCAAACCACTTCCACAGTCATCAACTTCCTCCTCTGACCCATTTTTCTTTTCCTTTGCTCTGATCTCTAGTGAATATGTGACTAAGATCAATCTTTCCACCTGATACCTTGATCCCATGCAGTTATCACCTTATGGACTCCCCTCCCCCCCCCCATCTCATCTTCTCTTATTCTTTGGCTCCTTCCTTACTGCCCGTAATCATTCCCTAATCTTCTTTATCCTTAAAAAACCACCTTCACTCAACCCTGTTATTTCTTTAAGCTATTTTTAAACATCTTTCATAGCCAAACTTCTAGAAAAAGCTGTCTATATTCACTGCCTCCACTTTTGCACTTACCTCTTATTTCTCAATCCCTTTTAATCTTTCTGACCTCACATAATAGTTCAATTTCTCTCAAAGTTACCAAAGAATTTTTAACTGTTAAATACAATTAAAAGTCTTTTATCAGTTATCAACTATTTTGACTTCTCTGCAGTCTTTTAACATCGCTGACAAAACTCCCTTCTATATGCTTTCCTTGAGATCTCTTCCACACCCTCAGGTTCTCCTCCTTCCTGCCTGATAGTCTCCTTTGCTGTCTTACTATCCATGTTCCACTCCCTACTGTATGGGATGAGTGAAAACTTCTCAATTTGGGGTGGTTAACTTTTGACATTGCTTCTGTCAATCACTTTTATCTTTCTTTGTCTGTTTTCCTGCCTTGGTGGGACCCTCCCCTTATCTTTCCTAGCTGTCCCAGTTGGGGAAGTATTTGATGGAGTATGCCTCTCCACCAATGAGAGGGGAAACAGTCGGGGAGGAGTCGGGTCTTGACTAAGTTAGGTTATAAATTCCAGCACTATCTTTTGTAACTTGCCTCTTCTCCATGATGAGTCATGGGGAAGACCGTCCTCTTCTTCCAGGGAAGAGAATAAAGTCCTGTTCTTATCCTAGGAGATCTCTGTGTTTATTTCTTTTCATTAAATTAAGGATGAAGGGTATTTTTCATCTCAAACACTACCCCCGCCCCCTGCAATTGTGAATGTCCCTCCTATGTCCTTTTCTTTCTCTTGGTGATTTCATCAGCTCTCAAAATTCAATTATCATTTCTATACAAATTATTTCTAAATCTACACATGTAGCCCTGATCTCTCTCCTATATCACCAACTGAAGGTACCTTCTGAATATCCATAGAGTGGACATATTAGATTCAACATATCCAAAACAAACTCATCCTTTCTCCTAAACTGGTAATACCTTCTAACTTCCTGGTTTCTGTTAAAGTCATGAGCAACTTTGTAGTCACCCAAACTCACAAACTGAATCATCCTTGACCCTTCCCTCCCCCTCTCTCCATATGCAATCAGTTTCTAAGTCTTGTCAATTTTTTCTCCATGAAATCTCTTGCATCTTTTTCCTCCCCAAGTCTAGTTGACTCTTTCCCCACAACATGTATTTTATTTCTTATGACTCATTAGCTCTTGTCTAGATGATTATATTAACTTCCTAATTGGTTAGCCTGTTTCCAGTCTCTGTTCTTTCCAAACAATTCTCCACACTGATGAGGCACAGGCTCTGGGAACCCCCTTAAACTGAAACCCTTACCATAATCTAACTCCATACCAATTTCTAGTTCTCTATGAATAATATCCCTTAAATCTTGTCCTCAAATGTCCTTTGGAATTTAAGGGTGGGGAAAACCAAAGACACCCAAAATCTAAGAAAATCCCAAAGAACAAAAACAAGAAAAAATTTGCCTTTCTGTATTGAGAAACAATCCTCAACCCTATTTTCTCCTCTAAAGGGGAAGGAAAAAAAAAAGAAGTTATGAAGTGAAAGGAGTTCCATCTGGTGAGAGGTGGAGTTTTCAGTGAAATGTCTAGAAAATCCATCTTTCTCCAGATGTAGAACCCACCAACCACATTCAACTTCACTGCCTCTGATGTCAACAATATTGCAGTTTCCAAGTAATAGTATAAAACTTAACCAAAAAAAAAAAAAAAGGAAAAAAATCCCAAAGGAAACCAGTAGCTTTTGCGGGCATCACAAATGCTGCCTGAATTCTTTCAAGTTTATTATCATTTCCATGGAAATGGAAATTGCTAAAGGTCATGTGAAAACCTCCAGTACCATTTCATGTGCCTTTTAATGCACTTCTCCATCTCTCCTTGTATTTCTTCCATTCTTATTGTATCAACTCCTCCAAAATAATTTCTACTTCTCCCTGAATCCCTTGTTTAAATTTATACCCCTTCTCTCTTCTCTCTGCCCTAAACAGTTTTCATTATTTTGTGCAATTCTTTTTACACTAAAAAAAAAATTATGAAATAAAACTGGCAGATAAAATAAATAAAGCTCAAGTTAATGCACTCTGCAGAGTTGTAAAAAAAAAAAAAAGTGAGGAAGATGATTTCTTATTTGGTCCCCAACCCCCAACTCCTATGTACTACTAGATGAGAGTTATTACACCCACTCTCCTGATTCCTAGCTACCTCAATGAATCATCATTAGAACTCAAGGAAATGAAGATGTGGCAAAGGTTGGCACATGTGCCAAGGAGCCAGTCCCTTAAGAAATGAAGGCAAGTTCACCTGATCTCTCTTTAGCAGAGTATAGACAGTGTTAAAGATATTGAATGTTTAAAAGCCAGTGAAGCTGAGTTGACTCCAGCACTAGGTTCATCTCAGTGCTCATGGAGTAAGATGAAAAAGAAACACAGTAGCAACAATCAGAAATAGTCCTGGGTTATGGATATCCTGATGAGGTCTTTCCCTCTTCCCCTCCCCCCGGCCCCCACCTCAGGGAGATGTGCCTTTTTCATCTTGGTAGACTGGAAGAGGAGGTGTGGGTCAAAGTGAAGAGGTTACCCATAAAGAGGATTAGTGTTGCTCTGGAAACTCCAAAATACCAACATGCCAGGTCCTGCCGAAAGAATTCCACTCAAGTCTTCTCAGCCAAAGAAAAGTAAAGTTTATTGAAAGTTCATTAAAAGTTTGTTAAACGTTCGCCATATTGGGTCTACTCTTAAGGCATCTAGGTAATCTGTGACGCTTGCACTGGGCAAGCAGGACAGAGTAAGTCCATGACAGAGTAAGTCTGTCACAGAATAAATCTGTGCTAGGTCATTCTATGGCACTCTCACACAGCAAGTGTGTGCTAGGGCATTCTATGTCACTCTCAAACCACATGGAGGGAAGATGGGGTTTTATGTACAGAGGAATCTAGGGGTGGTCTAGAGGAGGAGTTTGGGGAGGGTCTTCAGGAGGAGTCAATGAGGTCAGTGCAAGGGTGGATTGATATTTTGATAGGCTCAAGGGTGGGAAGCAGATGGACAATGGAGGGCCAGGCTAGTAACTAGCTAGTAACTAGTTTGGGCCCAGCCACAATGAAATACTTATGGCCTCTGCAAATGTCTCATCAAGTGGGAAGATTTAATCAGACTTCAAGGGGTTTCCCAGAACCTGTACCTCAAAGATTCAAGGAGAGTTCAAGGGGGCTTCCAGAGCCTGCACCTCATCAAAAGAACATGAATTGTTTAGTAATTTTTTGTATATAATTTCTTTTTTTTTTTAATTTTATTATAGTTTGCATCATTCATTTCCACAAGATTTTGAGTTACATATTTTCTCCCCCTCTTTCCCCCACCCACCGCCCCAAAACAGCCATCCCAGTGTGTCCCCCCTCCCCCAGTCTATTCTCTCCTATGTCACTTCTCGGTAGGGCAGGATGGATCTCCCAACCACAGTGCCTGTGTAT
>JAQQSV010013939.1:0-12406 GCA_028646515.1 Pseudochirops corinnae | reverse complement strand
TTCATGATTTCTGTAATCAAGACAGTTTTCTACTTAAAGAGAACCTTCTGTTTGAGAATAGAAAACAAATATTATTCATCTATTGACTCCACAATTGTTCTTCCTCTTCATGGATATTAAGCTGCACCATTAACCATGACATCCATACCAAGAAAATGGCAAATTCAATGTTAGGATACAGAAAGAAGCAAAACCAATTTAGAACTAGACCTTCTGTACCAGAGCATGTGGTGTCTTGTGACACTGCCAATTAATTAGTGATGAGTTTATTGTGCTACCCATTTCCCACTATGATTAATCTGAGCCTGAATCCAACTGAACCATTAAGGAAAGTTCACAGTGAGATAAACTGTGAGTGACAATGTTGCCCTTTAGAGAAGAGAAGCTGACAGAATGAATTGCCACCCAACACCTCCTCTTCACTGGCTCTGAGCCTGTCACTGTGAAGGGCCCCATCTTCCATTGTGAGGGGCTTGGGAGGATGAGTGTACTATGGGGAATAAATGCCAGAGTTAGTTTTAGAAACGGAAGGGATCTCTGAAAGCATTATGTCCTCCTTCATTTTATGAAAGAGGAAACTAGTCCTAGTACCCTTGGATAAATATATGTACACATACCTACATACCTACATATATACATACATACACAGATATAGGTATATATATATATATATTATATATACATAGTATTGATAGACATTGATATTGATATATTTGAGAGGGCTAAGGGTGGGGAAAGGGATTGTACCTGTGATTCCATTGGTAGAGGTAGTTCCCAGTGAGAATATTTCTCTACCAATGCAGAATGACACTTACTCTGAAATTTATGGTTTCAGAAAACTATCTGGGCACTAAGAGGTTGAATAACTGGCCCAGATTCACAGTCAGTATATATCAGAGACAGGAGTTAAACCCAGATCTTGCTGACCCTGAGGCTAGTTCTCTATTATCTGTCCTACTCTGTCTTTCTGACTTAAACAGGATCATAGACTTTATAGCTGGAATTTATCTTAGAGATGTATTTTAGTCGAACCTTCTTATATTATAGATGGGGAAAGAAAGGTTAAATAGGCTGAATGTGCCTAACTTGACCAATTTAAAGTAACAAAGTAGGACCTGAACCCTTCTAGAGCAGTTAGGTGGCAGAGATAGGGCACTGGGCTTGGAATCAGGAAGACTCATCTTAATGAGTCACTTAAAGTCATTTAAGCCAGTGAAAATGCCAGGAGTCAGAAAACAGTGTCTTGTTCAAGGAACAACAAAGAAGCTAGATTTAAAGATAAGCAATGAGGCTTGATTGAACCAGAAGCCCAGATGCCTGATTATAATTCTAGTTCAGACACCGTGTGACTTTAGTTAAACCACGTCACTTCTCTGGGACTCAGTTTCCTCATCTGTCCAATGAGGTGGTTGGACCAGATGAAGCTTGAGATACAAAGTACTTTCCTCTTCTGTTTACAGGAAATGATAGCCTTATCATTTGGATGCCTAGAAACTCTTCTGACTAAAATTCTGCAAAATCATAGTTGCCATAAAGAAAAGGGTGAAAAATTTGGATTCGGGGAAACCTGGATTTGAATTGCTTTTGATGGATGATCTGATGAACCTCAGTCTAGACATTTGCTCACGGGAAAGTCAATGAACCACTCTGAGTCTCAGTTTACTTATATGGAAAATATGAATAACAATACTTGTGGTATTTACCTCACAAGGTTATTATGAAGATCCAAAACGACACTGCATGTAAAGTGTTTTGCAGATTTCAATGTGTTATACCAATGTTGGTTATCTTCCAGGACCAAACGGCTCAAATCTTCATCATCAATAAATATTCCCATTTCCCACCTTGTTGCTTCTGCATTGGCTGTATCTCGTTCCTGTCCACATCTTGAAACCCCTTGGTCACTACCTTTAAGAATTATAGTTGTCTAGAGAATTGTCTAGAGAACTAAGAAATGAGCTAGGTTGCTAAGTGGTTAGTGCACTGGATCTGGAGTCAGTAAGAACTGAATTCAAATCCTGCCTCAGACACTTACTTGCTGTGTGAAGCCGAATGGCAAACCACTTAAGCATCTTTGTCAAGAAAATCCACGTATAGTATTGTTGTGTTATGGTCAGTGGGGTCATGAAGAGTTGGACACAAATGAACAACTAAAAAGCAGCCAAAATGCACCAAGAGGTCAAGTGACTTGTCCAGGGTCCCACAGCCAGGATGTCAAAATTAGAACATGGGTCTTTGAGGTCTGTCCTCTAGCTTTTATGCCACATTGTCTTTCACACCTACATAGAAGGCAGTTAATAAACGATTGTTTGATCTCTAAGGTACAACTCCTATCACCCTATAATTATGACCTTTGTCGCAAGACCAGAAATATCTCAAAGGCTGGAGGACAGGCAATATCCTGACAGGTAAGTGTAAACCTGAACCGTTAACTTCTTTAATGGACAGATGATTGAGTGTCTATGAGCCTTAACTAAGCTGATTAAACCTCATGAACCTGTGCCCACAATATTCTTTCCCTGTAATGTAGTTCCTAACCAGAAACTCCCTCAGGGTGTAGGTAAGATGTGTAAAGAAAATCCAGCTGTGGGTGTTGGAATGCACAGGACCAGGAATGGCATCAGACTACCACGGACAAAATCAGGCATTTAAGGTCCTAATGAGAAGTGGTGCAAAGTGGTTGGATACCAGGGCATGACTTTTTAAGAAAAAAAAAAGCTCCCCACTTCTCTTTTCTTCACTCACTCATTTGTCAGTCACGTTCTATTCTTCATGATGCCATTTAGGATTTTCTTGGCAAAGATCCTGGAATAGTTTGCCATTCCCTTCTCCAGCTCATTTTACAGATGAGGAAACTGAGGCAAACAGAACTAAGTGACTTGCCCACAGTCACACAATTAGTAAGTGTCTGAGGCTGGGTTTGACCTCAGGAAAATGAGCCACCCTGACTTCAGGCCTAGCATTCTATCCACTATGTCACCTTAGCTGCCCCTAAAATGTGGCAGTGGTTCAGTGTCCAGGCTGCTGAGAGAGTAAAGTAACTCACATAGCTTCTGTCATTCTCTCCTAAGGTACCACAAGGTTTGAAGGCAGACTCCATCTGTCTTCATACCTTCTTTTACCCTTTTTCTTTGTTTTTATCTCTTTGGTTGCCCTGTTTACTTGGCTCAGGCATCTTCTTCAGGTGAGCAGTGGGTAATCTTGTGGAATTAATATTTATACTATGATAATGTCTATGTTTCAGTTTCCAGGCTGAATTAATCATTTATTTCTGCTTTCTCTCCATAGTGTCTAAGAATAATAATTCTTTGCATTTGTCTAGAGGTTTTACTTTTCTTCCGAGTTAGACCATTTAGGCTGTATAACTCCCCAAGTTATGTAAGAAGCAAAGAATGCAGGTATCATTGACCCCATTTTTCAGCAGAAGAAACTGAGACCCAGATGGGATAAGGGATTTCTCTAAATTTGCTTATGTTAAAAGCTTGCCTAGTCCACTGTACTTTGCTTTATCATACTTACTGTATGATTGCCTTTGAATTACAGAATCATTACCTTTGAACTATCTGAAATAAAGAGGTTTATTTATGTTCCCCTTCCCCACTTGAACCTTAACAATGAGGTTCCTGTGTTCCTCAAATGAGGTATCCTTTCTCTGTTTCTATCTCTGTTAGAAATGAGACTCTGTCTCTGAGTTAGAAATGCTTATCTGTCTCTGTCTTTGTCTCTGTCTCTCAGTGTTTCTCTTTGTCTCTCTGTCTCTATGTGCGTCTTTCTCTGTCTTTGTCTCTCTGTCTATAGACATATATATGTCTATACATATACATATATATATATATGTATATATATATATATACATACACACACATATCCAAACCTTAAAAGTGTTATATGATTGTTAACCATCATCATCATTGTTATTTCTCTCCCTAGTCATTTGGCTAAGGTTGTAAGTTCCATGCTGCTTATTCTGTGTGGGGGCTTTCCCATTCTTCCACTCAAAAATAAATGAATAGATAAAGAAAGAAATAAAAAGAAAACCTACCTCTTTCTGTGTCCTTCCCTCAATATACACACATACAAGCACAAACTTGCTGGTGAGAAATGGATAAACTCAAATAGTGTACTTGAAGTAACCCAGGGAACCAATGAGGAGAGATGGCACCTGCACCAGATCTCAGCACCAGATGGAGTCTGCCTTTAGACCTTGTGGTACCTTAGGAGAGAATGACAGAAGCCATCTGAATTACTTTACTCCATCAGCAACCTGGACACTGAAGCACTGCCAGGTTTTTGGAGTGAGTGGACGCCTTGCTAATTTTGGGTTTGGGCCTGTCCACCCTGGAGGTATGGATGCCTAATCTGAGCAAAATCAGTCAGGATGGGAGCATGGCCCTATTGAGTTAAAAGGATGTTATCCACTTTACTCATTTCTAATATTGTAATTAAGGTTTTCTATGAATGGTCTTGAATTAGAAGTGAATCAATGAACCACGCAGTGATGTAATGAAAGTAGAGCTTTTCTTTTTATTCCTTTTTGGAGGGGGGGAAGGCAGGGCAATTGGGATTAAGTGACTTCCCCAAGGTCACATAGCTAGTTTTGTGTCAAGTGTCTGAGGTCACATTTGAACTCAGGTCCTCCTGCTTCCAGGGCTGGTGCTCTATTCACTGCGCCACCCCGCCACCCCAGCTTTTCAAGGAGAATTTGGGCCCAGCCAAGACTTTGATGACATAATCACACACAAGGGCCCTGGATTAACTAGATGACTGATACTATGTGTGAAGAGCTATATTCCCATTTCTGTTGAAGTCACTTCCTTTCTTCCAGTCCCTCGGGTTTGCAGCTTGGGAGGCATCCTTGACTCTTCCCTGTTCTTTATCCTGAGACCTGCCCATATCTAGTTATTGACCCAATCTGGTCCATCCTATTTCCCCTTCATCATTTATATCTGTTTTCTCTTCACTTACACCCTCCCAATTAAGACTTTTATCACCCATTGCCTTGGTTATTACAATAGCCTAAATGGTCTCCTTGAACCTACCCTCTCTCCTCTCCAGTCCATTCTTCTACACATTTCTAACCATCATTCTAAAGTATAGTTTAGACCACGTCACTGCATTGTTCTAGCTTCAGTGTCTGCCTATTGTATCTAGTTAGAGATCCAGTTTGGCTCTAGTTGAGGCCTTTCTCAATTTCTTCAGTTCCACTTAATCTCCAATTACTTTATATTATATCTGTATTTATAGATAGATGTGCATTTATCAGTTTATATCGATGGATTGTATTGTATCTATGTATATGTTTTCTCTCCCATTAGACTACATACTCATGTCCAACTTTGTGACCCCATTTTTTGGGGGAAGGCAAGATACTGGAGTGTTTTTCCATTTCTTTCTCCAGCCCTTTTTACAGATGAGGAACTAAGGCTAATAGGGTTAAGCAACTTGCCGAAGGTCACATAATAGTAAGTGTCTGAGGCCAGATTTGAACTCATGAAGAGGAGTCTTCCTCATTCCAAGCTTCCCCAAGCTTAGTGTTCTATCCACTGTGCAACTTAGATTCCAGGGCCTGTGCTCTGTCCACTGTACCACCTACCTGCCCCTTTCTTTGAGGCTAGAGACTATTTAATTTTGTATTCCTAGATACTGGCATGATGCATGATACATAGTAAGGACTTTATGTAGACTTGATGAATTGAATTGAAAGAGATGGAAAGGGAGAGAAGAAACTACCTCTCTGAGACTGAAAGTTTGATGGTTGAGCTCCCTCCTCCCATTCCACAGTGCTAGATGCAGTTCATGGCAAGTGGGGAAGAGAATTTGATTGACAGTGCCCTACTAAGGAACAGAGTCAGGCCTATGACTATGGAGCCCACTAGCTGTGATGCAAGTTCCCCTTAAATACCTCCACCTCCCTCCCTACCCCATGAGAATTGTATCTTTAGTGGAATTCAGTCCACCACAGTGTCTCATTGGTTATTTGTTTAAGATCCAGAGAGATGGAGAATGGGAAGGGGTGTTTAGTTGTACCATGAAAGTCCTTCCTGAAACAGTATTCGTAACACAGAAGTCTCATTCAAAACACCAACAGTCTTTCCATTAATACTAATGTCTTTCTTTGATTGTTTTTGTTTTCAGAAATGACGAGCAAGAAAATATTCACAAGGCCTTTGTGTACTCAGGTTCAGGTTTAGCAACTGTCTCTTTTTTTCTTACTGTGCACTAAAGGCTTTTAATCTGCACATGATGTAGCTTAGACACTTAGATGTCACAAATAACTATGCACTATGGGGACCCCAAAATTTTGGCATTAGCCATATGTGAATTTGTAAAAAGTATATATTATATTACATTATGTCATATCATATCATATCAATTATATTATGTTATGTTATTTTATGTTATATTATATTATATTTATTATATTATCTTGTTATATGATATGATGTATGATATGATATAATTATACTACATTATGTTATATTATATTAATTATATTATACTGTATTATAATTATACTATATTATGTTATGTTATATATACATGTGTGTATATAAAAATCACACCAAATATCATATGATATTGTGTGCGTGTGTGTGTATAATAAGAAATTGGGTGGCACAGTGGATAGAATACTGATTTTGGAGCCAAGAAAGGCTGAGTTCAAATCTTTTCCTGGGTACTTCTTAGCTGTATGAGCTTGAGCAAATCATTCATTCTTGATAATAGTAGCACCTATCTCACATAGTTGTTGTGAAGGCCAAATTAGATAACATATATAAAGTTATTTACAAACCTTAAAGCTCTATATAAATTTATACTATTATTGTAGATTATTTTTTATGTATCAGTACCTCTTCCCCATCCCCAGCCTCACCCATACTCTACTTCAATGCCTGTCTAACTGTACAGGTCTCTAATTAGTCTCTGTATGCATTTCTTTTTCTCTGTCATCTGACCAAAAAAGTATCATAGACCTTGATCTGGAAGGACCTCAAAAGCCATTGTTGCTCATGAGAACAAACCCCAAAATCTGAAATAGTTTTAGAAAGAAATTTATTAGGTCCTTTGGTAGAAGAGAGCTAACTGCCCACATATAAACCACACCTACACACTTAAGTGATTTTACTAAGAGGGCAACTTGAAAGCAAGATAGATTGAGACAGATATGAGTAACTGTAAATATTCGATAAATTTTGGGCGAAAACCCAAAATAAACTTGTAGCCTTCTCCAATATTCCTAGAGAGTTACTGGGGTCAGGAGGACATTTTCAGTACAAGTAACCTTTAATCACAGAGAGTTGGATTTAAGCAGTATGATAATTTTTTTTTCCAAACAATATAATAAATCATTTTTCTTACACTATCTAACCTAATCTCTTCATTTACAGAGGAAGAAGACTATAGCCCAAGGGGCATAAAAAATATGCCAAATTCTCATGAGTAGTAAGTACCAGAGGCAGAATTTGAACCCATGTTCTCTGACTCCAAAACTAGAGCTTTTCCTACTGTCTAGAACTAATGCTTGCACCAAGTGCAGCAGGCTTTACTCTAATCTGTTTGGATCAATGGGAGTTTGGGGGAAGAGACTGATTGAGAAAATTCCTAAAGTTTTGAGCCTATTTAGAAAATACCCCAAAGTTTTGAGCCTATAGATTTTCTCAGTTCAAAAAAAGATAGCTAAAGCCCTTCATGAGAGGAATAGCAGTTTGAAGGGAGTGAAGTTTGTTCATTCTTTGCTCTGCCTTGTTCTTGAAGACAGATTCTCATTTGATAGAGGACTGCATTCCTTCTCCACTAAAGAATCAATATTGGTTTTGCTGCTACAGTGCAAAAAATGTCATTTATTTCATTTTCCAATAATACAGCTGCTGGGGGCTAAACATTAGCGTTTCTCTAGACTGCTCAATATCCCTCAGCCCCAATCCATTGTTCTTCCATGGAAAACATCTGAGACTAAGTAAAGTAATTCTCTAGCTACAATGGGTCCCCTGGGTCTAACACAAATCCAGCCACATTCAGATGGATTTGAAATTGACTTGTAATCTCACTATTATTCCCCTGGGTGGTGTTTTGGCATCTAAAGTTAGGAGCTGAAATTTTCATATATGTCTCAGTTTCAAATTTGTTCATAGTTTTCTTAAGTCCTTGATTGTTACATTGTTAAGTCATTTTTCAGTCATGTAAATGTCTTCAAGACTTCATTTGGGATTTTCTTGGTAGAAATACTAGAGTGGTTTGCTATTTCCTTCTCCAACTCATTTTACAGATGAGGAAACTGAGGCAAGCTGGTTTAAGTGACTGGACCAAGGTCACACAGCTAGTAAGTGTCTGAGGCTAGATTTGAACTCAGGAAGATGAGTCTTCTTGACCCCAGACCTGGAACTTTATCCAATGCATCACCTAGTTGCCACTGGGTCTTTGACAGGTAACTGTTATCTGTCTTGGGCTGGCTATTGACTGCTTGAGACCAGGAAGCAGCTCTTTATAACTCTCTTCTGGAGGTCCAGATCCAGAGAGATACTTCACCCATGTCAAATCATGGGATGAAGTTTGAGTTCTATGATGAGGTTCTGATAGAGAGGTAAACTGAGAGAGGGATCTAGAGCAATAGTTTCTGGAGAGGTCGGGGGGGGGGGTGCATCTGAAGGACTGGAAGCATCTTATTATATCCAGGAAATATCTTGAAATAATAATAGCCGACATCTTTATAGTGCTTTATGCATTGCAAAGTGCTTTAAAATACACGTTATCTTGTTTGGTCCTCACAACAACTCTGTCAGAAAGATTCTATTATTCCCGGTTTATAGATAAGTAAGTCAAGACCCAAAAGGATTAAAATGGCTAACTCTTCGTAGAGTTGATAATCCCCAGAAATGGTGTTCAAACTCAAGTCTCTCCTGGCTACAAGTCCAGTACTTATTCCATATGCCACATCACCTCTCTATAGGGGAATGCCTTTGCCTACTTCACAGTCCTGTCTCATCTGCCAGTGGCCATATTTCTTTATTGTTGTTGTTGTTCAATTGTGTATGACTCTTCATGACCCCATTTGGGGTTTTCTTGGCAAAGACACTGGAGTAGTTCGCCATTTCTTTCTCTAGCTCATTTTACAGATGAGGAAATTGAGGCAAACTGGATTAAATTACTTACTGGAGGTCACACAGCTGGTAAGAGTCTGAGTTCAGATTTGAACTCAGGAAGATAAGTCACACTATCCACTGTGCCACCCATCTCCTACTCAGAGTATATTTGTGCATCCAGAAATTCTATGTCACTAGACCTGGCATTCAGGGACCCTTTCTACCTATTCATTGTTACAGAAGCTTTCCTAGAAGATGGAGAAAAATCCTCTCTCTACCTACGTTTTCTCTCCCAACTGACTGACATACTATTCAGGGCCCTTTCAATGTCATGAGTTCCCCCAGGCTCTGCTAATTAGCCCAGAAGTATCCTAAAAACTTTGTTGTCTTCTTGAGATAGGTCCATTTTCCTTGCATCCACATTGATTGTCCCAGAGTATCAGGTAGGAACCCAAGTGACCTTGGCCAGCCCTTAACAGAGTTCAGCGAAACTCAAGCAGGGGTAATACTAAAATGCTTGCTGGCTCTGTGTCTCAGGGGCTTGGACTTGGCCTTGATTCCCAGCCCAGGCTCATTGCCAGCTTTGTGTTCTTCACCTTGTTAAGACCTCTGCTGGGAAGCGGTGTTACTTCTTACAGGGTACTGGGCTGATGTGAGAAGCCAGTGGTGCCAAACAGTCTCTGCTCTTTGCCAAAAAAAAAAAAAAAAAAAAAAAGCTAGGTTTGAAATAGTGTGTGTGTGTGTGTGTGTGTGTGTGTGTGTGAGAAGCCTTAGATAACTGAATAAGAGAAAGGGGAATAAATACAGTGATTAAATTTTTTAGCACAAGATATAAAGAGAAGAATGTTCTCTGTTCACCTGACAGGTATAAAAATCCAAGAACCCAAATGCAAAAGAAATTCATGATGTACAACCTCATTTGCTTAGGAACATAGATTTAGAGCTAGAAGTGCTGTCTAGCTCAACCCTCTCATTTTACGGATGAGGAAACAGAGACACAGAAAGAAGTGATTTGTCCAAGGTCATACTTAAGGGATCCTGGATGCTTTTGATTGCACTACAACTCTTCACAGAACAATTTCAAGTTTAATCTTGTTATACCTGAATAGTTTGCTGCACCCCTCCCCACTCCTTTTTTTATTTCCAGGAAAACTAAAACATAAAATTGCCCAAAGCAAGCTTGCATTAGAGTTAACTCTTGGTTTAAACCAATGGTGGGGAACCCGCGGCCTCCAGAACACAATGTGGCCCTCTAGGTCCTCAACCACACTTAAGGACCTAAAGGGTCACATGTGACTTCAAGGCCACAGGTTTAAACTAACAAAAAGTAAACAAAGAATCATCTGTCCTGGGTTAATGAAATGATTCTGTGTATTGCCTCAGATAAACTGAGACCTGGGAAAGACCTTAGCTTAGAAAGGTTAAGGTCCCCCACTGCATCAGCGGCCATCTCCAGTTGTCCTGATCTATCTCTTGCCCCTGGACCCAGAGGGCTCCAGAGCAGAGTAGGGCTGGTGACTTTGCACAGCTCTCCCTCACTTAAAGCCAATTCACTTGCAAGTTAGGACATCACCCTCCTAATGTCATTGTTCTTCAAGAGCAAAGGACAAACAAGAACAACAAAAAAACCCCAACTATTCTCTGTCAGAGTCTCCTCTAATGGCCAATCACCTTTGATTCTTCCCTATATCTGAGCTCTGATTCCTGCTGCGACCTAAGCCCATTTTCTTTTTGGCTTTCAGGAGCTGAAGAAAAATTACTACCTTCTTTACTGTTACATTCTCTTATATCTTGTATTTTCTCCCCCTCTGACCTGACAACTTGAGGAGTAAACATAAGATTCTTTTTTCTCTGTAAAATTCTCCCTACATTGACTAACAATTAAGGCCATCAAATAGGGGCACCATTTTGAGGTATGATTTGTAGCACTTTGTGGATTCAATTCTGGCACTATCTACCCATTTGTATTATCTAAAAGGTTGTTATTTATTGTGCATTCTATTTTCTGAAGAAAAAAAGATCTCTATCTCACAGGATTTCAGAAACAATAGTAATGTGTTAATGAAACATTTGGCATCAAGGGGTACCATTTTGCATACTGAGCTTTTTAGTGCTGTTTGAATTTGTAGTAATGAAACATTGGAAATACATTGTGTATGAGTGTGTGTGTGTGTGTGTGTGTTGTTAAAACTAGAGTGAAATGAGATTATAGATATACTTTCCTTTTTGCTTTTATTTGAACCTGAAGATTTTATTTTGTTATTTCACTAGGAATATAATTTTAAAATTTTGGCTTTTTCCAATCTATCTGGCCTTTTGGCCTAGGAAGTGCAAAGTGTCTCATTCCTCACCCATAGCAGTATCAAGTGTAATCCTGTTACGTTGAAATAGTTATCAATGTCTTTTAGAATTCTGATTACCCAGGAAGCTCTTGGTTTTGGGGAAAATGTTTCTGTCTCAAATAACTAAATGGATTCACATTGTCATTATTACGTAATCTTCCTTGATTCTTCCAGGGCCATTTTAACAGTCAAATGCCTATTTGAAGGGTTTGGGGGAGAGAGATTAGTCGAATGAATTCAGTGCCTTTTTGGTTATAATAAGCCTTCAAAGACTCAAAGACCATGATTTTGGCTCCCCTCAGACTTCTCTGAAGTTCAATAAGAGTAAGACCTTGAGAGAATCTGGTGATCCAGAAATGGCAACTCATGAACCTCTTATTGGGGGAAAAAAACCAACAACAACAACAACAACAATGTGAGGAAGTGTTTCCTTCCCTTTGCCTTAAAATCAGCTGTAATTTGTGGTTTGCGACAGAGGAATTCTGTGAGTTCTTTCAGAGCCAAATGCTTTTTATGATGAAATGCTGATTTGCAGTTCTTTTGAAGGATTTATTCAGTTAACTAGGCTCTGGGGAGGGAGAGCCAGAAATCCTGTTCCAATATGGGCTGGCTTCCCTGCTGCGATCTAGCCTCATTGTGACTTTCACAGCCCCATTCAGACTTCTAGAGAGCCAAGAACACTCATGCTCCTTTTAACACAGACAGGGCCAGTATTAGGCATAGGTGAGCTGAGTAGTTGCCTACACCATGAGATTTTTTTTGAGAGTTATCAACAAAGTTTGAGTAATAGAAACTTTTTCTTCCCCTTTTCTTTCTCTTTCTTCTTCTCTTCCTTCTTCTGTTTCTTCTCCTTTTCTACCTCCTCTTCCTTCTCCTCCTCCTCCTCCTCCTGCTCCTGCTCCTCCTCCTCCTCCTCCTGCTCCTGCTCCTCCTCCATCTTCTTCTTCTTCTTCTTCTTCTTCTTCTTCTTCTTCTTCTTCTTCT
>JAQQSV010013938.1:0-12406 GCA_028646515.1 Pseudochirops corinnae | reverse complement strand
GAAAGTATTTGCAGATCCTATACATGATTGCACGCCACCATGGGGGGGGGGAGGGAGGGGAAAAAAAATCTGAAACTCAAGTGATTGTGGAACTGAATCTTGTAAATTAAAAGTAAATGAGCAAATTAAAAAAAAAATTCATTCTCTAACCTTCCCTGTAAAAAGGTTTTTGATTTGTTTCTATTCTTTGCAATGGTATCATCCTTAATATTCAGGTTGTTTATACATTTTGAATTTATTGTAGAATAAATTTATCTGGCTGAGCCCAATTTCTGTTAGATGACTTTTAAGTTTCCACAGAAATTCTCATCACAGGGGTGGCTGAGTGGCCCAGTGAATAGAGCACCAGCCCTGGAGTCAGGAGGTCCTGAGTTCGAATCCACTTTCAGATACTTAACACTTATTAGTTGTGAGATTTTGGGCAAGTCACTTAACTCCAAATGTCCTGTGTTCCCCCCTCCAGAAAGCAATAAATAAATAATTTTTAAAAAAGAAATTCTTATCACATTTGGAGTTTCTTCCAAGGTCATTTAAGTTTGGGTTTTTATCAGACAGGGTTATTCATATTAACTTTTCTGATTCTTCTTTGTTTAGCCTGTTCCATTGGTTTACTTCTCCATATTTACTTTATGGATATTTTTCTATATTTACTTTATCAATACCAAATGGTTTTGATTATTGTTCTTATTGTTTCGAACTATCATTTGAGGCCTAAGAGTGTTATCTTCTCCCGAAGAGATTTTTTTAAATGGGGAAGGACCTATTTGTACAAAAATATTTATGGCAGATTTTTTTTTTCTGGCAAAGAACAGGAAATTGAGGGGATGTCCATCAATTGGGAAATGTTTGAATTAGTTGTAACATGTAATTGTTATGGAGTACTATTGTGCTATAAGAAATGATGAGCAAGATGATCTCAGAAAAACCCAGAAAGACTTACATTAATTGAAGCAAAGTGAAGGGAACAGAACCAGGAGAACATTATTATTATTATTATTATTATTATTATTATTATTATTATTATTGCTTTTTTTTTGGAAGGGGGAAGGCAGAGCAATCGGGGTTAAGTAACTTGCCCAAGGTCATGGCTAGTAAGTGTTAGGTGTCTGAGGTCGGATTTGAACCCAATATCCTCCCGATTCCAGGGCTGGTGCTCTATTCACAGCCTCTCCGCCCTACCAGGAGAATATTATAAACAGCAACAGCAATATCGCATGATTATCAACTGTGAATAATTTAGCTGTTCTCAGCAATACAATGACTGAATTCCAAAAGACTAAAGATGAAAAATGCTGTCCATCTCCAGAGAAAGAACTGATGAGGTCTGAATGCATATTTCACTTTATTTATTTTGGGGGGGGAGGGGGGCTGTGTTTTCTTTCACATGACTAATAGGGAAATATATTTTGTATGATTGCACATATGTAGTCTATATTAAATTGATTACCATCTCAGGGAGGAAGAGAGGAGAAAAGGAAGGAGAGAATTTGGAACTCAAAATTTTTAAAACAATGAATGTTAAATATTGTTTTTACATGTAATTGGGGAAAACATTATTTTAAAAAATCAGGCAGTGTTTGATGGGAAGGGGCTGCTGGAGGGCTCTGTCACTAGTGGCTGCTGCCTGCACGCGGCGGCGGCGGTCGAGCATCAGCGGGGCTTGGCCCCTTTCGTGCAGCTGTGAATTCCATTACAAAACTGATGAAAGCCATCAGCCTATCCCTTCTTCACAGATTAATGATAGGTGGATTATTTTCGCGATAGAGGGCAAAACCTTCGACAGTAGAAGTTCTGGAAAATATAGATAAGGAAATCCAAGCGTTAGAAGAATTTAGGGAGAAAAATCAAAGATTACAGAAACTACGGGTTGGAAGGTTACTCCTCACTTCTTTACCTGTTTACATGCATAGTGGTATACTTGTGGTATCTTCCGGATGAATTTACTGTAGGATTCACTACGACACTTCCGTTTTTTGCATTTCCATTGATCATATGGACCATAAGAATAGTGCTTATTTTCTTCTTTTCCAAGAGAACAGAAAGACATAATGAAGCATTGGATGATTTAAAATCACAGAAGAAAAATACTTGAAGAAGTCATGGAAAAAGAAACTTACAAGACTGCTAAATTAATTCTTGAAAGATTTGATCCGGAATCAAGGAAGGCAAAGGAGCTTGAGCCATCACCTTTAGGAGCAACTGCAATTGCAAGGCTTGGACAAGAAATCGATCAGAGTACTACCGCTCAAAGAAACCTTTCTCCATCGACACCAGCAAGTCCGAAGCAAGGATCACCTCTACAAGTTCCAGGATCTCCCGGTCCACAGAAGAATACTTCAGCTTCTGGCTGACCACCGGAAAGAGCTGTAGCTCCAGGCTTGCAGTCAAATGTGTTACCAAGGCGTCTCCAATCCCCTGCTACTTCAGTACCTGGAATGGGTCTTCATCCTCCTGGTCCACCTTTAGCAAGACCCATTCCCCCTCTAGAAAGAGGTGCTCTGGGTAGAGTTGTCCAGTATCCTGGTTCACAGAACAGGTAGGCTCTTATATATCAACAGTGTTTTTCTCAGAATGGCATGGCTTTGAAGGAAGAGTTTGTATACATTGCATTTCTGTGCGCACATCGTTTTTCTGAATCCTGCAATAAAAACTAAACCTCAGGCTCCAAGACTTCCAGAGTTCAGTTTTGAGAAGAGAAAGCTTTTGGAAGAACAGAGTTCTGCTGGACCTCTGCAACTAGGAAGTATGATTTCACAAGAGAACCAGTTTACTGAAGAGTCTTTAGAAGAACAAAATGTACCCATTAATTGCATAGATCAGACAGAGGAAAAAGCGTTAGATGCAGAGCAGACAAATAAAACAAATGAAAAAAGGTCTGGTCCAATGGAACAAGAAGATAATGTAGCAGAGGAGCTGACAGTAAAGAAACTACAGTTAATGAAGCCAAATCTACAATTTCTAATGCTGATTCTGCTGCCGTTGATGAACCAAATGGGGAATCTTTGATGGAAATTGAGTAAATGCTTCCATGTGCCTTCAACTAGATCTCTGTAACTGTTGGTGTCGGTTATTGCTTTCCAGGTGGTGTTTCTTTCTTTTTTTTTGTTTTTGTTTTTTGTTTTGTTTTGTTGTTGGTTGGTTGGTTTTTTAACGCTCCGTTTGGTGTCTGAGCTCTGACTGCCTGCTATTTCAGTCTGTCAAATCTATCTACTAGGTATTTAAAGTTGAAAGGATATGCTATCAGTGCAATAAAACCCGATAAAATATGCAAAGATTAGCGTTATGATAGCTTCTTCTAAACATATTTTGGCCACTTTAAGCAAATGTGATAGCAAGTTTGTTTTCTCATCCATGTGACCTGTAAATAATATCCATTTTGTCAGAGGAAGAACTTTGATTAGGAAGAACTATTATGGCATTTGGGTTAAGGAATGAAAATCTTTTAGGATTTTTAATGCTTTAACATTAAAAAATGGATAGAATTTGTCAACTGTAGATATTTGCTGAATAAAGTATATATTTAGGCACTTATCTTTAAGCCATATAAAGTTAGTCTATAACTATAACTATAGACATTGTTGCATAAATATTTTTAATAAGAATACAGTTGAACAGTCAAGTGCAGTATTTCTTTTGATGTCACTTACTTTGCAGATGGGCCAAAAGCACGTTTTATACATCTAGCTAGTGGTTATATGAAGACAAAATAGGAAATTTCTCTACATTTGATTGTACTTGAATACTGGACATTATTTATACTTGTATAATAATGATGTAAGTGAATATTATGCCTTTGTGTGTGTGTTTTGTTAAGAAAAATAAAGACTTATCTAGCAGCAAAAGAAGAAAATCAAAGTGCTACCCTCTTTCATGCCTATCTTTTTTCTTTATTTCCGTTGGTATCATAGATCTTTTATTCCTACAAATGAATTTTTTTTTAACTTTTCTAATCCTGTAAAGTCAATAATTTCACTGGCATAACATTAAATTTGCTAAATTAAATTAAACTTTGATAGTATTGTCATTTTGTGCTATTTGTTTCAAAGAAAAATATTAGTACTAATGGTGTACTCTGTAGTTTTGTTTAAATCTGTATATAACTTAAATCTGTATATAACAATTTTCATTGATTTGTCATTAATAATTTCTAAGCTATTTCTAGCTTGGAAAGAGAAACTTCTAAGCTAGCATCTTCTCTCATTGTGTCTGATGTGATTCTCTGCCCCAGAAAGATTTGAAGCAAATTTATAGACATCTTGAATATGAAAAAAAATATAGATTAAAATACAGTCTGTGTTAATTTTCAGGAATAGTTGAGTAACTCCTCTCACTCTTGGATGAGAAAAAGAGATGTCCTCTGTCCTATAGATATCTTAATTCTTTATCGGTAAAGAATGGTAGTCTTAGAATTTTAACCAAATGGGTAGAATGTGATGATTTGTGATTTTGAAAACTGTGAAATTATGTCTGGAATAGTATCTATTGAAGGTATATTTTGAACTGATTTACTCTCAACTGATTCCAGTCTCAAAGATTTATTTTTGCCTTAGGGATTAATATGCCTCAAGAAGTATATTAAAAGAGGTACATGAAAGGTATATTAAAATATATTCTATTTTATGTATGTTAAAAGGTATAGTATTAATATATAGGTATACAATTAATATAAAGGTATATTATTAATATATAAAGGTATATAATATTAAAGGTATATTAAAATACCTCAAGAGATGGATATCTGTTAGTCTGGAGATTTAAAGTAAATAGTACTTTGGGGGGTTTTGATCACTATCTATGTGGAAAGCAAGAGCATATTTATTTTTTTAATTAGTTTTTTATATTTTCTTAATTTTTTTTTTTTTTTTGCTTTTTGGAAGGCATTTGGGGTTAAGTGACTTGCCCAAAATCACATAGCTGTTAAGTGTGTCAAGTATCTGAAGCTGGATTTGAATCCAGGTCCTCCTAACTCCAGGGCCAGTGCTCCATTCACTATGCCACCTAGCTGTCCCCTGTTTTCTTAATTTTTAATGATTGATTTTTATACCAGGATCAGTTTAAATTCAAGGGAAAAGTGGAGAAAAGGGAAAAAAAAGAGAAGAAAATCATCTTGAATGAGTTTTTTCCAAAGTTCTGATAAACTTTTTATTAACTGTTATTGCAACAACATGAGAAATAATAATAACGACATAAAGCTCTAAGTTATGATTAATGAAATTTGCTATTTGAAGTAAAATCTCTTGTGAACTCTAATTTTCTTCATTTTGAGTTTTGAATTCCAGTATAAATGTCTCAATTTTTATTAAGTCAGTAGTCTACCATTTGAGGGAAATGCTACGAGTGTCTCAAAGGGAGCGTCATTTGAGTCTGCTAGAGGTAGAAGTATGGTTTCTGGGAATGACCTTGCATAGGCAAAGGCAGGATGCTCTTGATTAAATTTCCTCATTTTCTTTCTTCCTTTCTGAACAGGAAAGTTTCCCACCTGGTTAATTTTGACCCTGGCTAAAATATCTGTGAATGATGTAGAACTTTTTTGAATGGTTAGTTGTTCCAAAAAGTTAACTACAACTCTTAAATGAAATCAAACAGAATTGAGGATGCATTATTCTCTTATACTTATATTAAGTCACTCTGTACTCTTAGGATTAGGCCTGGAAGAACAGTCCGGATATTATTTATGCCCTCCTTCTTCCTTTTTCTCCAACTGTGGCAGGTAGAGCTGTGATCTTTTAATGTAATGAAAGAATGCTTCAGCAACTTTGAACTGCTGTAATGGGATAGAAGTATAAAGTACCTAACTGGGTAGCCTACTTTGATGTTCTTCCTCAACTTTGGTGTTTATAATGCTAGTTCCATAAAGTCTGAACTGGTTTTAACCACATGAACTAATGGCTGGAAGGTTCATCTGATTAAATTTTGTCAGGTTTTACTAAATTATTCTGTTTTAATAGCAGCGTTAGGTAAAGAATATCTACAAGTAATCAGGAACTTGGAGATGGTTAAGGAAATATCTTCACAAAACTGTCCTGATCCATCAAAAGATGCTTAAGAGATGTACAGGAGGCACTCACCAGAGACCTGAAGATCGTGGTCACTGCCAAAGGATTTGATACCGCTAAAGCTACAGCTTTATTGCATTTCTTTATCCACCCCACTGTAGTTTTGCTTGTTTTATTAGTTCTATGTGTGTTATGGACCTGTTACCTATGCTATAAGGTGCATTTAAGTGACTCTCTAATTAAAAAAGCAACTGAATTACAGACAGATATATTGAATCCTCTTGGGACCATCTAGAATGCAGTTATTACCTAAAAAATTCTAAAGACTACACTAGATCAGGACCCTAAATACTACTGAAAAACGTTATTATATACTGCATATGAGAGATGTCAAACTCATGGCCTCCAAAACTTCCAAGCGCAGTGCGAACCAGATTAAAACATAATTGGGAAATATTTAACAAAATGAGTAAAAATATAGTACAACATAATGCTAATCTGTGTTTTTGAAGTCAATATGCAGTTTACAAGGATTTGTTCCTATTAGAGTTTGACATCATTGCTATACACTACATGTTGTTGAGTCATTTTTCAGTTGCATCTGATCCTTTGTGACCTCACTTGGGGTTTTCTTAGTAAGTGGATTCCCTTCTCCAGCTCATTTTATAGATGAGTAACTGAGGCAAGAAGGGTTAAGTGACTTGCTTAGGGTCACATAGCTAGTAAGTGTGTGAGGCTAGACTTGAATTCAGAAAGAGGAGCCTTCCTGACAGTACCAGTACCTGACGGGCTGGTACTTTATCCACAGCAACACCTATCTGCCATGTAAACTACACACACATCAGTTTTAAACACAGTAGGTTATCAGCAAGGAGTAAACAAAATGTACTTCTTCAAACACCAATGCATAAAATTGTATATAATCTACATAGTGTTATGTGGTCTAAAACCAAATTCCTTTTATGCCACAAAAGGCAAAATATGCAAATATATTTGTTGTTCTTCCATTGAGTTGTCTCTGACTCTTCATGACCCCATGTACCATAGCACACCAGGCCCTTCCATCCTAGACTGCCTTTCTTTGCATTTTTAATTGATTGTCTTTTTATTCTTGACATTTTTTTTCTTCCAGATGAATTTTGTTATTATTTTTTCTAACTCTATAAAATATTACTTTGATAGTTTGATTGGTATGGTACTGAATAAGTAAACTGACTTAGGTAGAACTGTCATTTTTATTACATTAGCTAGCCTACCCATGAGCAATTACTATATCTCTAATTGCTTTAGATCTGTCTTTATTGGCATGAAGTGTTTTGTAATTGTGTTTATATAGGTCCAAGGTTTGTCTTGGAAGGTAGACTCCCAAGTATTTTATATTGTCTGCAGTTATTTTAAATGGAATTTCCCTTTCTATCTCTTCCTGCTGGACTTTGTTGGTAACATATACAAAAATGATGATTTATGTGTGTTTATTTTATATCTTGTGACTTTGTTAAAGTTATTCAATTTTCAACTAGTTTTATTGTCTGCAAAGTGATAGTTTTGTTTACTCATTGCCTATTCTAATTTCTTCAACTTATTTTTCTTGTCTTATTGCTATAGCTAGCATTTATTAGTTCTATTATGTGTTATGGACCTGTTACCTATGCTATAAGGTGCATTTAAGTGACTCTCTAATTAAAAAAGCAATATTGTACAATAAATTGTACAATAGTACAATATTGAATAATAGTGGTGAAAATGGACATCCTTGCTTCACCCCTGATCTTCTTGGGAAGGGGTCTAGCTATAACCATTACAGAAAATGTTTAAGGAAAGAACCACTTATTCCTATGCTTTCTAGTGTTAAGGCAGATCTCAAGCCTGGCAAAGAACAAGTGATTTAATTAATCATATCTTCAAGCCATTTGCACATGGACATTCCATCTCTGGATGTCCAGAATATCTATCATTTTGTATTTTGTCAAAAAAGTTTTCTTCATCTACTGACATAATTATATGATTTTTGTTGTTTTTGTTATTGATATGGTCAGTTAAGCTGATTGTTGCTATCCAGTCACTTCAGTAGTGTTCCACTATTCGTGACTCTATTTGGGGTTTTCTTGACAAAGATTTTGGAGTCATTTGCCATTTCCTACTCCAGTTCATTTGACATATGAGAAAACTGAGGCAAACAGGGTTAAGTGACTTGCCAAGGGTCACACAACTAGTAAAAGTCTGAAGCCAGATTTGAACTCTGAAAGAGAGTCTTTCTGACTTCAGACCAGGCATTCTATCCTCTGCAATACCTATTTGATAATTTTCCTAATATCGAACTAGCCCTGCATTCCTGATAAAAACAAAAATCTTACCTGATTTTTGTGGCATATTGCTGTTTTGTGAAATTTTTACATCAACAATCTTTAGGGAATTTGGTCTATAATTGTCTTTGTTTTTGTTCTGTCTGGCATACATATCAGAATCATATTTGTGTCATAAAAGGAATTTGGTAGGACTCTTTCTTTGTTTTTGAAAATTATTTAAATGGTATTAGAATTAATTGTTCTTTAAATGTTTTAAATACAAATCCATCTGATCCTGACTTTTTATCTTACGGAGCTCATTAATGCTTAATTCAATTTCTTTTTCTAAAATAGGATTATTTACATATGCTATTTCCTTTCATGTTAATCTGAGAAATTTATTTTTTTATAAATATTCATCTATTGCACTTAGATTGTCAGATTTATTAGAATATAATTGGGCAAAATATTTCCTATTTGTTTAATTTCATCTTCATTGGTGGTGCATGAATCCTTTTAATTTTTGATACTGGTAATTTGGGTTTTTTTTCTTTCTTTTAAAAAAAATTAAATTAACTAATAATTTGTCTATTTTATTGCTTTTCATAATACCAGCTCCTAATTTTACTTATTAGTTCAATGATTTTTTTAAACTTTCAATTTCATTAATATCTCCTTTGATTTTCAATATTTCCACTTTGGAATTGAATTGGGGATTTTAAATTTATTTTGATGCCCAATTCACAGATCTATTTTTTCTCTATTTTATTGACATAACAATTTAGAGTTATAAAACTTCCCCTAAATACTACTTTGACTGCATCCCACAAATATTGGTTTGTTATTTCATTGCTGTCATTCTCTTTAATGAGATTATTGATTCTAGAATTTGTTCTTTGACCCATACATTTTTCAGGATTAAATTATTTAGCTTCCAATTAAATTTTAATCTATATTTCCACAGTCCTTTATTGAATGTAATTTTTATTGCATTATGGCCCAAAAAGTGTGCATTTAATATTTATGCCTTTTGGCATTTGTTTGGGAGTTTTTATGCTCTAACACTAACAGTCAATTTTTGTCAAAGTGTCATATACAACTGAGAAAAAAGTTTACTGCTCTCTATTCCCATTCCATTTTCTCCAGCGGAATATCCTAGCTAACTTTTGTAAAATGCTACTCATCTTCTCAACTTCTGGTTTATTTAGTTTATAGTAAGATTTATCTAGTTCTCAGAAGGGAAAGTTGAGATTCCACATTGATATAGTTTTACTTTGTTTTCTCCTGTAACTCATTTAACTTTTATTTTAAGAATTTGGGTGCTATGCCATTTGGTGTATATATGTTTAGTGTTCATATTATTTCATGGTCTATGGTACATTAAAAAAAATTTTTTAGCAAGATGTGGTTTCCCTGCTTGTCACTTTTAATTAGGTCTATTTCTGCTTTTGCTTTTTCTGGGATCATGATTGCTACCCTGCCCCAACCCCCTTTTTTATGTCAGCTGAAGCAAGCACAATAGATTCTTTTCCTGTCCCTTATTTTTGCTCTGTGTGTATACTTCTGTTTTAACTATGTTTCTTGTAGACAACATATTGTTGGGTTCTGGTTTCTATTACATTCTGCTACTTGCTTTTTTGTAGGTGAGTTCATCCCATTCACATTCACAGTTATGATTACTAATTGTATATTTCCCTCCATCCCGTTTTCCCTGTTTATACTTTTCTCTTTTGTTTTACCCTCTTCTCAAAAGTCTGTTTTACTTCTGATCACTGTCTCCCTTAATCCCTTCTATTACCCTCTGTTCTCTTGTCCCTTTCCCCTCCTACTTTCTTGTTGAGTAAGATCTACTCCTATAACTCAACTCAGTGTATATGTTATTCCCTCTTTGAACCAATTCCAATGAGAGTGATGTTCAAGCAGTGTCCACCTCTTCCTCCTCCTTCTCTCCTCCCCCCACTGTAAAAACTCTTTCTTGCATGCCTCTTTTAGATTAGATAATTTTCCTCATTCTCCTGCTCCCTCCCTCCTTCTCCCAGTGCATCTCTTTTTCTCACACTTTCTTTCTTTTTTGAGATCATCATATTATAGTCAACTCACACCCATTCCCTCTACGGATGCTCCTTATAACTGCTGTAATAATGATAAAGTTCTTAGGAATTACACATGTCATCTTCCCTTTTAGGAATATAAACAGCTTCAACATAATGAGTCCCTAATGATTCCTCTTTCATGTTTACCTTTTTATGCTTCTCTTGAGTCTTGTGTTTGCATGTTCAGTTTTCTATTCAATCCTGTTTTTTCATCAGGAATGATTAGAAGTCCTCTATTTCATTAAATATCAAATTTTTCCCTTGAAAGATTATACTCAACTGTTCTGGGTAGGTTATTCTTGGTTGTAATACTTGCTCCTTTGTTATTTATAATAATATGCTATATATATAGCATATAATAATATTTTAATAATAATAATAATATTATAATATTTTAAGCCCTCTGCTTCTTTAATGTGGATGTTTGCTAAATCTTGTGTGATATGAATACTGACTGTGATATTTGAATAGTTTCTTTTTGGATGCTTGCAATATTTTGTCCTTAACCTGGGGGCTTTGGAATTCAGCTATAACATTCCTAGAAGAGTTCATTTTGGTTTCTCTTTCAGGAGGTGATTGGTTGGTGAATTCTTTCCATTTCTATTTTGCTCACTGGATCTAAAACATTGAGCCAGTTTTCATTTCTTGAAATATGATATCTAGGCTCTTTTTCTGATCATGGCTTTCAGGTTCTTAAATTATTTCTCCTCAACCTATTTTCCATGTCAGTTGTTTTTCCAATGGGAAATTTCTCATTTTCTTCTATTTTTTCATTCTTTTGATGTTGAGTATTTCTTGATGTCCCATGGAGTCTTTAGCTTTCACTTGCCCAGTTCTAATTTTTAAGGAATTATTTTCTTCAGTAAGCTTTTGTGTTTCTTTTTTCTATCTGGCCAATCCTACTTTTTAAGGAGTTCTTTTGTTCAGTACATTTCTGTGCCTCTTTTTATTATTATATCAATTCTGTTTTTTTAATGAAAAATTTTATGTTTATTTTTAGTTTACAACATTCATTTCCACAAGATTTTGAGTTATAAATTTTCTCCCCATCTTACACCTACCCACCACCCCAAAACAGCAATCCCACTATATGCCCCCTCTCCCAATTTGCTCTCTCTTATATCCTCCCCCATCAACCCTCTGACTTTCTGGTAGGGCAAGATGGATCTCCATACCCTAGTGCCTATATATCTTATTTCCCAGTTACATGTAAATAATAACAATAATAATAATAATTTTTTAAATATTTGATTTTAAAACTTTGAGTTCCAGATTCTTTCCCTTCCTCCCTTGTCACCCACCTTTATTGGAAAGATAAGCAATTCAATATAGGTTGTACATGTGTAGTTACGCAAAACATTTCTGTAGTGGATATATTGTGAAAGACTGACTATATTTCCCTCCATCCTATTCCCCTCCCACTTGTTCTATTCTCTACTTTGTCTCTGTCCCTTAACAAAAGTGTGTGCTTCTATCATCCCTCCAACCTGCCCTCCCCTCCATCATCTTCCCTCTCATCCCCTTTTCCCCTACTCTCCTATAGGGCAAGATACCCAATTTAGAGTGTATGTCATTCCCTCCCTAAGCCAAATTCAGTGAGAGTAAGGTTGACCCATTCCCTTTCATCTTCCTGTTCTTCCCCTCCATTGTAACAGCTTTCCCTTGCCTCTTTTATATGAGATAATTTATCCTATTCTGTCTCTCCCTATGTCCTCTCATTATATTCCTCTCTCCCCTCTTAATTATATTTTTAAAATATCATCCCTTCCTATTCAATTGATCCTGTGCCCTCTGTCTATGTATACCTGTACACACATATACACACACTCACATATGTATTCATATGCACATATACCCTTCTATATATGTAAGGGCCTCTTAGAGCTACCTAGATGTCTGACCTCAGTCAGTGTGCCCTTGCTGACAGGGAAAACCTGAGGTGGGTAAGAGGCATCCAGGTGTGCATTCTGCCTTTAATGACTGCACATCAAACACAGGGGCATTGAGTATGCACCATCAATGGAGAAGCACT
>JAQQSV010013936.1:0-12407 GCA_028646515.1 Pseudochirops corinnae | reverse complement strand
TCAGTCATACTGCTGACTCTCTTTTCATGATTTTCCTGCAACATTCTTATTTCTCTTCCCAATTTTTCTTCCACTTCCCTTATTTGGTTTTGAAAATCCTTCTTCAGCTCATCTCTAGCTTTAAGGCATTCTTCATGTTTATTGGAGGCCCCTGGTGGGGGTGCTCTGGCTGCGCTCTCCTCCTCCCTCTCTCTCCCATAATCTTTCTTTTCCTCAAAGAAGGAATCTAGGGTTTGGGAGCTCTTCTTACTTTGTTTCTTATGCTTATTCTTACTCATGGTTGGTCAGTCCGTGGTTTTTTAATTTAATTTTATTTTTTTTTAATCTCTGTGGGGCTCTGCTTCCAGAGGGGAAAGCTCTGTCCCAAATCGCTAGGGTCCTCCCAGCTACCGTAGCTCTCAGGGAGGTCCTGGGTCCCTCCCCCACTTCCGGCTCACTGAAGGAAAAAGGACCACAAGACCAAAGCCCAAGACCGCGATCCAGATCCAGGCCACTCAGTGCGAGAGTACTTGGCCTCTGAACGATCGCTTGGTCCCCCTGAAGTCTGCAGGCTGAGGGCGCTGAAGCTGCAATGCGGAGGCGGGTGCAGAACCTCTGCCTTTCCCTTCTCAGCCCTGGAGGCGTTTCGGCCGGACCCTTTTTTCCCCCGATTTTGCAATTCCTACTGACCTAGTTCTGAACACTGCTGCAGGTGCCACCAATCTGCTCACCCAAGGCTCCAGCCGGGGCTCAGCTCCTCTCGTCCAGCTGTCCCTGGGGCTCAGCCACGGCTTTCAGGCCAGGCTGGTTTCAGTTCGCAGTGCTGATATGGTTCCTCATAGCTGAGCTGACTTTAGTGGAAAGTATATTTGTGTGCGTTTTGGAGTTCTAGGATTAGTTTAGAGTCATATTTTATGAGTATTTTGGGGTGGCTATATGAGAGCTGCGATATATTGCTGCTCCTATGCCACCATCTTGGCTCCACCCCCTGTTTATCACCTTTTTTATTTCTTACATCTACTTACAGATAGAAGACCTGTTTTAATGTTAAATGTAGAGAATAGATTCAAAAGTAGATTACTACCCAATTCTAGTCACGTCTAGACCCATATTTTTTTTTTTACTGTGAAACTACTCTTTCACACACTAAGTGCCTAATAAATTTTTTTATATTAAGTTGTCTAACTGGGACTACCTTTTGAATAGATTTCTAGACATGTTAGATAGCCTTTAAAGTCCCTTCCAACTTTGATTCTTATTTGTAGGCTAGTGTTCTACCAAGGCTAGAAGTTGTTGAGTAAGAAACCATTTTAGTAGCTGTTATGGGAATCTGAAGATCTTCCCTGCCCCTAGGCCCTTTGATAGGCTTAAGTGGCTCTGAGAACCTTCCCTCATTAGAAAGTATACTCTGCTACCTAATAGGCTGAATGTGGTCACATGGAGCCTGTGGCAGGAGGCTTGTTCTTCAGGAATGCCCATGCCTTATTACTTTGTGATTGGGCAATGGGTCAAGAGAGCTGTGACATTCTCTGATCCAGGAGAAGGCTATATATACTTCTGATGTGAGGTTTTGCTTTGGGGCTCATTTTGGAAAGAGTTGTGTGATTTGTCCAGATGAGACTCTGGGAAGCCGTTGAGCCCCCCAGCTTTGAAAACCCAGACTGACTAGGTATGGATGTAATGGTCAGACGGTTGGAAGCCCATCTGCTGATCTGTTTCTCACTCTGCTTGTAACTTGTGTTTGTATTCTCTTACGTTTAGGGTGCTGACTTTTTCCCCTGAACTAGGTAAATGATATGTGTTTGATTGATTAAAGTGAGACTGTTAACCCATTTTGAGTTGCTTTCCTTTAGAAAAGCAGATCTAAGAACCTGTGCTAGCAGTCGCCGTGGTATGCTAGGGTGCTTGCTGATACAAGTAGCATAGTGGGCCAAAAGCTATCCTTTCTGATTGACCTCTTTTGCCTTTGATTAATCAGAAAATTTTCATGTGGATATTAGAAATAATACTCTCAGAATGTGTCATCCGATTTGTAAATTTAAAAAGGATGTGGAGAATGTGACAAGTTGGGGAGAGGAAATGGGGACAGGAAAGGCTATTGGGAAGAAACATAAGGAAGTAAGATGAAGAAAATACATTTTCCTGGTTAATAAATGGAATAAAATAGAAGAGTTGAAGAAAATGATAGCTAACAAAAGGAAACACTTTTCAGAGCTTTGAAATCAAGGGAAGGTGTGAATTTGATCCCAATAATAAGAGGAAAATTAAGTAACGAGGAAAAAGAAACTTCTTTAGTTTCTATTTCAACATGATAATAGATGATTAAATATCCTTGGGCCTTTTATGCTTTTTAATTTTCACTTGTAACTCTGTGAGTGATATTAGCATAATTAAAAAATATGAGGACATTCAAATTGATCAGGGAAAATGGAAGGAAACAAAGAATAAAAGTCCTGTGATATAGACTTAGATGAAGCTAACTTTGTAAATTATTGTACTTCTTAAGATCTCCTAGCTAGAGTTGCTGTAGAATTTCTTTATGCATTTTAAGAAGAGCGACTTACTTAATTTTTATGTAACTCTAATACCTTGTAGCTCAATTTTAAGTCCTTATTAAAGGACGTTTAGGTTTTATATGTTAGAATTTATGGAAAAGCCCAGGCCCCCATGGAAGAATTCATCCAGCAGCAGTACATTGTTCTACTAAGTTAATATAGTAATAAATGATAATGTTTACTTTAGTGGAAATATCTGCCATTTTTTGTTGTTGTGATTGTCCTTCATTTTCAAAGAAGACCATGGCATCAAGCAAATGATGACATGACTTGCAGCTGAATTTGATTTGAGTGAGGGAGGGCTGTGCAAGGTCACCAGCCTCACTTTCTCCTCCAGGGCCATCTGGGTCCAATGACCAGATATTCATCAGGACGACTGGAGATGGCCTAGGATCCCATGAATGGGATCCCCTTATTTCAGTTACAACTACTTTTATATTAGTACGTATGATCTATGTCTTCCAAGGCAATTTTGTTAGTAAATTTTCAGAGAATCTCAACTCCTGAACAAAAATCCCTTCTAAAACATAGCCAACAAATGATCAACTGACTTTTGCTTAAAGATTTTTAGATATCTTTAATTCTTCAGAAGTTTTTCCTAAAATCAGCTTAAATTTCCCTCATACTAGCTAACAGGGACTGCTTTTCATTTTGTCTTATGATGCCAAAAAGAAGCCTAATCTGTCTTCCACATGGCACAGTGCTTCAGATACTTGAGCACACTATCATAGTCCCTCTAAATCTGTCTTCCACATGGCACAGTGCTTCAGATACTTGAGCACACTATCATAGTTCCTCTAAACCTTCTTTTCTCCAGGTTCAAACATCCCTATTTCTTTGACCAGTTCTTATGTGGAATGATTTTGAGGCCTCTCATCATACTGAATTCCCACTGAGTGTTCCATATCTGAGCAGTGTCCTATTCTGCAGGGCAGAATTCAACAGGACGTTACCTCTAGTCTTGGACACTGCATTTCTCTTGTAAAAAGTAGATTACTTTAGCTTTTTTGGCTGCTATTTCCCATTGTTAAGTCATATAAGTTTGCAATAGATTAACTTCATTAGATCTTTTTCAGAGAAATTTTTGTATCCCCTATCTTATCCTTGGGAAGTTTCTTTTTTTTAACCCAAGTGTAAGGCTTTACCAGTATAATGTAGTGCAAAAAAACCGCTAGATTTGGACACAGGAAGAGCATATTTAAATCCCATCTCTACCACTAGCTCTGTGGCCAGAGCAGGCAAATCACTTAAGCTCTCTGAATCTCAATTTCTTCATCTGTAAAACAGGGATGAAAATACCTATATTACTTACCTATAGACAGGTTGTTACCTATAATCTAAGAGTTGTGAGGTGTAAATGCAATAATTTTTGTAAAGAACTTGGCAAAATATAAAGTGGCATAGAAACGGTAGTTGTTAGTATTTTACTAGATTTGACTGTCATCATGCCGTAAATTCACATTGTGCTTGTATTCTACTGAAACCTCCAGGTTTTTCAACTGTGGACTTCTGCCTAGGAACATCTCTTTCTCTCTACCTCTCCCAACTCCCTTAAGATTGTAAGATCATCAGGTTCTAGATCTAGAAAAGCCTTAGAAGTCCTCCTATCCAATCATCTCATTTTACAGATGAAGAAACAGAAGCCTAGAAGGTTTAACTAATTTGTTCAGAGTCATATAAATAATAAGACTAGTATTTTGAACTCAAGTACCCTTTTAATGCTCTATTATAAAATTCATTTTTTTGAACCCAAGTGTAAAACACTAGGATTGAAAAAGAGAGTAAGTATAACAATGTCAGTGAAACTGCATATTGCAAAGACTGTCTGATTATCCCATGTATAACTGCTTGGAAATGTATAATTTTAATGAAAAAGCACTTCCATTGATATTGAATGACCTTTCTTTCAGCTGCTTTGGTCTCTAGATATTTTTTTGTTTCTCTGTCAATGTTTCATTGATAACTTTTTAATTTTTTAATATCACTGCTGCTTTCCAATGAGTAAGCTTAACTCCTGATAGAACTCTGCCTTGTAACAAATAAGTACAGTCAAGCAAAAGAAATCAAAATTAGTCATTGTATCATCCTTTTACAAGGAAAGTGACTTAGCTATATGCTTTGTGTTGATACATAATTTTTGCTCTTTCAGCTAATGTATATAATTAATTAGTATTTTTGTAATACAAAAGACATTTAACTTTTTAAAACTGGATTATCTGCAAGTATTCCTCTTGAAGGTTAATATCTTTTCAAAAGCTAGCTCCATAAACATTTATTTTATAATGGATTGACTTTGCCTGAAACATGGACTGAGGAGATATATATTGTGAAAGAAAACTGAGACATTTCAGTTAGAAAACTTGGGACTTGAAACACTTTTCTATTGAGATGTTTCCCCAGTATTTAAAACTGTGTTTTGGACATACTTGCTGGTGCTTCTTTTTGTAACTTGGACTCAATTTGGAAAAATATCTTGAATATAAAGTAAAAATAAATGTCCTCTTTAGCCCAATTTTTATGCCATTGGACTAGAACTTAACATCCAATTTAAGATCATCAAATAACAAATACAAAGCTGGAAGGAACCTTAGTGATCTCATATGTACTGCAGCATGTATTAAAGGGTTGGTCATGGTTTACTGTCTCCAAACTAAGGGAAATTAGGTACTTAAAAGTGTTTTTTAAACACTGAATTGACATTTCTTTTTTTTTTCTTGGTTATACATGTACAATCATTTTAAACATTTCCACATTAGTCATGTTGTGAAAGAAAAATCAGAAGAAAAGAAAAACCGTGAGAAAGAAAAAAGAAAAATGTGAAAATAGTATGCTTCAGACTCTATAGTTCTTTCTCTGGAAGTGGTTAGCATTTTCCATCATCAGTCTTTTGGAATTGTCTTGGATCATTTTATTGCTAAGAAGAGCCAAGTCTTACAGATCCTATACATGATTGCACGCCACCATGGGGGGGGGGGGAAGGGAGGGGAGAAAATCTGAAACCCAAGTGATTGTGGAACTGAATCTTGTAAATTAAAAGTAAATGAGTAAATAAAAAATAAATTAAAAAAAAAAAAAAAAAGAAGAGCCAAGTCTGTCATAGCTGATTATTGCACAGCGTTGCTTTTACTGTGTACAATGTTCTGGTTCTGCCACTTCACTCAGCATCAGTTGATGTAAATCTTTCCAGGTTTTTCTGAAAGCTGCCTGCTCATTACTTTTTATAGAACAGTAGTTTTCTGTTACATTCACATTCCACAACTTGTTCAGCTATTTCCCAATTGATGGGCATTCCCTCAATTTCCAGTTCTTTGCTATCACAAAAAGAGCTGCTAATAAGTATTTTTGTACATGTGGATCCTTTTCCCTTTTTTTACGATCTCTTTGGGATACAGACCTAGTAGTGGTATTGCTGGATCAAAGGGTTTGCACAGTTTTATTGTCCTTTGGGCATATTTCCAAATTGCTCTCCAGAATGGTTGGTTCAGTTCACAACTCCACCAACATGCATTGACATTTCTGAAGACCCTTTGGGTGATAAAAAAAAGATTCTAGAGTCAGAAGACAGGGTACTGATGTAGACCTCTTCTCTTTTCCCTCTATACCAGAGGTTTCCAGACTTATTTGTCCTACTGCCCCCTTTTTAAAAAAAATTACTAAGTGGGTGCCCCCCAATCTACTTTCTTTAACCCTTTATTTTAAAAAAATGGGTGATTTCAAAAAAATAATTAAAAAAAAAACAATACATCTTTAATAATTTATTGTAAATTTATGGGCTTTTTTCCTGCACCAAAATTTTGATGGCACAATATTACCTCATGTAACAATATGGTTTGGTATTGTAAATAATTCATTACACACATATATTCCTGCCAGTGCATGCTGGACTTCTCAACAATGGGTAGTATGCTTGTTGACCAACACTGTCTTGTTAAGACTTGTTGGCAGACTTAACCAGTGATTGGTTATAACTTGCATTTTGTGTGTTTATTTGAAAAATAATGTAATCAACTATGACTTTAATTCATATACAACAGATAAAACGTACCATTTGAATGGTTTTTTCAAAATTTTCTTCTCTGATTTCCTTTTGCTTCCACTGCCCTCGTATTTTTATTCAACGCCCCCCACCCCTTGTACTTGAGATTACTACTGCCCCTTTGGCTCATTCTAGCCCTCCCCTCCCCAGGGGGCGGTATTGCCCATTTTGGGAACGTCTGCAAGTCTATACTCCTTCACTTGGTGATCTCCTCAGTTCTCATGGATTTAATTACCATCTCTATCCTCATAATTCTCAAATCTACCTGTCCTGCCCCAGTCTCTCTGCTGACCTCCAGTCCCACATCTCCACCTGGCTTTCAGACATCTAGAACTGAATGCCCAGTAGACATCTTAAAAACTCAACATGTCTAAAATGGAACTCATTATCTTTACCCCTCAGCCCTCCCAAAGTACCACCACGCATCTGTCCAACTTCTGTTACTGTTGAATGCAGTATCCCATCAGTCTCTCAAGCTCTCTGAGTGTTATCCTTGATTCCTCACTATCTTTTAACATTCCTCTCCCAGTATCCAATCTGTTCTCATGTTGTCAAGGTCTGCTGATTTCATCTTTGTGACATCTTTCCTGTATATAACCTGCTCTCCTCTGATACTGCCTTCACCCTAGTATAAGCCCACATAACCTCACATTTGTACTGTTGCTTAGTGGCAAGTCTTACTCCCTTAATTTTCTCCCCACAGTAGTATCTCCTTCATTCAGAGTCCAGAGTGATTTTCCTAAAGCACAAGTCTTACCATATCACTCCACCCCCTTACTCAGTAAACTCCAGTGGTTCTCTCTTGCCTCCAAGATCAAATAAAAAATCCTCAGCTTGACATTGAAAACCCTTCATAACTCCCCCTCCCCAATAGCTCCCCTCTTCTAGTATTCTTAAAACTCACTCCTTCATAATAACCCTTTTTATGTCTAAATCATACCCATTTTGCATTTACCTTTGTATTTGGCATGAGATACTGGTTTATGCCTAGTTTCTACCAGACTGCTTTTCAGGTTTTTCCAACAGTTTTTGTCAATTACTGAATTCTTGACCCAGTCTCAGAGATCTTCAGATTTTTCACATACTACTCACTATGTTTATTAGCTTTTGTGTATTATGTACTTAATCTGTTTCACTAATCAACCTCTCTATTTCTTACCTAATACCAAATTGTTTAGGTGAATATAGCTTTGTAGTATAGTTTGAAATCTTACACTGACAGTTTCCCTTCTCATTTTTTTCATTGATTCCCTTGATATTCTGGTAGTTTGATTGGAATGGCATCGAATATACAAATTAATTTAGGGAATATTGTCATTTTTATTGTATTGACTCAGCCTACTGATGAGCAATTAATATTTTTCTAATTATTTAGATATGACTTTATATTAGTGAAGAATATTTTGTTATTATGTTTATAGAGTCCTTTCTGTCTCTTCCTAGTGGGTTTTGATGGTAGTGTACAGAAATGCTAATGATTTCTATGGATGTATTTGCTATCCTACAACTTTACTGAAGTTGTTGTTTCAATTAATATTTTAATTGACTATAGGGTTCTCTAAGTACACCATCATATGATCTGCAAAGAGAGATAGTTTTATTTCCTCATTGCCTAAGCTTATTCCTTCATTTTCTTTTTTCTTGTCTTATTTCTATAGTTAGTATTTCTAATACAGTATTAAATAGTAATGGCAATAATGGCATATTTATTTATTAGAAGAGCTTCTAGCTTATTCCTATTAGAGACAATGCTTGCTAATAATTTAGATATATACTACTTACCTCATTTTAAGGAAAGCTGTATTAATTCCTGTGTTTTCCGGTGTTATTGTTGTTTTAAAAGGAATGAGGTATTCTGTTTTCTCAGAAACTTTTTCTGTACCTGATGAAGTAATTATATGATTTTTATTTGTTTTGTTATTAACATGGCCAATTATGTTTATAGTTTTCCTAATGGTTGAAGGAGCCCTGCATTCTAGCTATATATCCTGCCTGGTCACAATGTGCGGTTTTAATAACATATTGCTATAGTCTCTTTGCAGGCATTTTATTTAAAATTTTGCATCAATATTCATTAGGTAAATTGGCCTACAGTTTTATTTTTCTGTTTTAACTCTCCCTGGTTTAAGTATCAATATCCTATTTGTGTCATAAAAGGAATTTGGAAAGATTCTGTGTGTATCATTTTTTTGAAGCAGATTATGTAGTATTAGGATTAATTATTCTTTAACCAATTAGTAGAATTCATTTATTAATCCATCCGGTTCTAGTATTTCTTTTTTTCCCTTAGGGAATTAATTTATGACTTGTTCAATTTATTTTTCTAAAATAGGATTATTTAAATATTCTATTTCCTTTTTCATTAATCTGGGCAATTTATATTTTTGAAAATATTCTTCCGTTTCATTAAGATTGTCAGTTTTTTTAGCATGTAGTTGGGCAAAATAGCTTCTAATAATTGCTTTTATTTCTTCATTGGTTGTGAATTCACCTTGTTTATTTTTGATACTGGTAGTTTAGTTTTCTCTTTTTCCCATCCTAAAAGTTTTCTTTTTTTTCCCATCAAATTAGTCAGTGGTTTATCTATTTTATTGTTTGCCTCCCCCCCCAACCAAGTCCTAGTTTGATTTATTAGTTCCATTTTTTTTAAACTTTCAGTTTTGTTAATCTCTCCTTTGATTTTCAGGATTTTAATTTTGTTGTTAAACTCAGGGTTTTAAATTTGTTGTTTTTCTACTTGCCCAATTTTTTGATCTGCTCTTTTCTCCTTTTTTAAAAATTTAAATATCTAGAAATATTAATTTTCCCGTAAGTACTGCTTTAGCTATATCCCACAAATTTAAGTTTGTTGTCCTATTGTTGTCATCATCCTGCATGAAATTATTAATTATTTTTGTTCTTCAATACACCCATTTAATCTTCAAGATTAAACTATTTCATTTCCAATTAATTTTTAGTCTATCCTTCAAAGGCTCTTTATTGAGTGTACCTTTTATTGCTTTAAGGCTGGTAAAAGATGCATTGGGCAGCTAGGTGGCATGATGGATAGAATAGTAGCCTGAAGTCAGGAAGATTCCGCTTCTTGAGTTCAAATCCAGCTTCAGACACTAACTAGCTGTGTGTCCCTGGGCAAATAACTTAATTCTGTGTAAAGCCAAGCATGAGCAGCTTTCCAGAGGATTGCTGCTGTGAATAGCTTTCAAGGTTCTGATTACACAGTATAGTGAACTCTCTATTCAGTAACAAATTAAGGCAAAACATTTATAGAAATTAATATACAGCATTTACAATGTTATGGCTTAACAACTTATCACTAAAGCGGCCACATAGTTTTCACCAAAGTAGTCATGTAGTTTTAAACAAAGCACATTCATTTAGTAACTCAATCATCCTTAAGGAGGCAAGCCTCCTAAACTGACACAAAGTACAGAGGTCAAAAGCTCTCCACCCCAGGTTACATTGTCTTAATCTCTTCAATCAAAAAGTCTTCTTTCTTCTTAATTGGAGATTAGTTTCCAATCATCCTTAACTAGTAAGTCCTTAACTCAGTCATCCTTAAGGAGGCAAGACTCCTTAATTGACACAAAATACAAAGATCAAAGTCCTCTACCGCTAGTAAATCATGATCTTCTCAGTTTGCATTAAATACGCAAGGAGAGGTCTTTTCATCTTGACTCAAGGCAGGCTTTCAACTTCCATGGTTCCTCTTCCATGGTCCCAGCTCCTGCCTGAATCTATCCCACTGTCACCTGAATTCAAAGGCAGACACCTCTCAGTTCTTTGTCCAGCTTCTTGTGCAGTACCTCTTCCAGTTCCCATTCCACACTGGAGTTTACAGTGTCTGGTCCACCTCAAATACTTCACAGTTTCTGTTCCTGGGAAGACAAAGCTTAACAAAGCCACAATAACATTCATGCATATTGCCGGCATCCTCATCAATTCACTTTCTGCCTGTGAAATAAACATAAACCCAACAACAAGGTCTGAGGAATCAACACAAATAATTGGTATAGTCCCAGGACCTCTGAAATTGTCACCAAGACCCTCTTCCAGGATTTCTGTAAACATACAACAAGAAAACCCTCTTTCAGGGCTTCTGAACTAGCAGCACCATCTTCTAACAGCAGACAAATCTGACAAAGTAACATCAAAACAGACAAAGTACCAACACCATAGCCATGCTTCCTCCCAGTTCTCCACTCTTTTCATTTCTCAGTTTTTCTCAATTCTTGATTCAGCCCTCAGTTCTCATTTCTCTTCTCAGTTCTTGTCAGTTCTCTTCTCTCTCTCCAGCAGTAGCAGTGCAGCCTCCAGAAGTTCACTCCAAGCAGTTCTCTCTCTCTCAGCAATTCTCGTTCCTGGCAGTTCTCTCTCTCCAGCAGTAGCAGTGCAGCCACCAGAAGTTCACTCCAAGCAGTTCTCTCTCTCTCAGCAATTCTCATTCCTGGCAGTTCTCTCTCTCCAGCAGTAGCTACTCTGCTTCCATGATGCTTGCTCCCAGAAGTTCTGGCTCTCTAGCTTGGGCTTTTCTTTATATAAGGTATTATTAGCTCCTCCCTGTCCAGACCCTTCCTGTTAAGTCAGTAAGTTCATCCCATTGTGGGATTCACAAGTTCTGGGTCTTAATACTTGACACAATTATGAACTTGAAGTGAAGTGCTAAGTACCTGTTTGATTGCAAAGACAAGGGGTTGTTCAAATTCCATTACTATTACATGAATTACTGGAGGTGGAGAACTTTGACCTTTACATTTAGATGATTGAGTTAAGGACTTAGTAATTAAGGATGATTGGAAACTAATCTCCAATCAAGAAAAAAGAAGACTTGTTGATTGAAGAAATTAAGACAGTGTAACCTGGGGTGGAGAGCTTTTGACCTCTGTACTTTGTGTCAGTTTAGGAGGCTTGCCTCCTTAAGGATGATTGAGTTACTAAATGAATGTGCTTTGTTTTAAGCTATGTGACCACTTTGGTGAAAACTAAGTGGCCATTTTAGTGATAAGTTGTTATTCCATAACATGGTGAATGCTATAGTTTGATTTTCTGTGAATGCTTTGTCTTAGTTTGTTACTTGATAGAGAGTTCACTATACTGTGTAATTAGAACCTTGAAAGTGGTTCACAACAGCTGTCATCTGGAAAGCTGCTCATGCTTGGCTTTACACCCTGTTTGCCTCAGTTCCATTTTTATAAAATAAAATGGAGAAGAAAATGGCAAACCACTTCAGAGTCTTTGCTGATAAAACCCCAAATGGAATCATGAAAGAGCTGGACATGATTGAAAAAAAGACTCGACAGCAACAAAAAGGTGCATTTGATATTTCTGCTTTTCTGCATTTGTTGGGGGTTTTATGATATATTTTATAGAATTTTTTTAAATCTTTTGATTTTATTTCAGTATTTCTTGATGTCTTATGTTGTCATTAGCTTCCATTTGGCCCATTACAATTTTTAAGGCATTATTTTCCTCAGTAAGATTTTGTACCTTTTAAATCAAGCTGTTAATTCTGTTTTCATAACTTTCTTTGATAATTCTCATTTCTTTTCCCGTTTTTCCTTTACTACTCTTACTCAGTTTTTGAAATCAGATTTTTGTTCTTTTTTTTTAATCTCTTTCTTTAGTCCTTGCTTTAATTCTTAGAGGAATTCTTGTTGGGCTTGTTCAATCTGCATTTTTTTTTTAAACTTTCATTCTACATTCCCCAATTGATAAATGGTCAAAGGATATGAACAGGCAATTTTCAGAGGCAGAAATTAAAGATATCTTTAAGCATATGGAAAAATGCTCTAAATCACTATTGATTCGAGAAATGCAAATCAAAACAACTTTGAGGTACC
>JAQQSV010013935.1:0-12407 GCA_028646515.1 Pseudochirops corinnae | reverse complement strand
ACTGCCTCTGCCTCTGACGCCGCTTCCAGTCCGCACCGCACAGAGACTAGCTTGGCTCCGGCGTTCTCTTGTTCCACCCCTTCCTGCTACATCAGCAAGCTCAAGGGGCGTGGAAGATCTTCAAATCCTAGTATCGTTACACTCAGTAACACTTTTAAATAAATAAATTTAAATAAATTTGAATTTTATTTATCTCGATACTTTCCATATACATGTAACCATATGACTATATGAAAGGTGTATTATTCATGCAGTCTACAGCTAGTATATTTGCTTATTATACTGTGATAATTCATGACATAGTTGATGACATTTTATGGTTTTGTGAATAGAAGCCTGATTGAAGCCTGGAGTGTTTATGGATTCAAGGACTCTTCACAAGATATGTGAAGCTCCCTACAAATTCTCAAACTTTGAGTAGAAAGCAGATGAATGGATTGTATGACTCTAAGGGATGATGATGATGATGATGATGATGATGATGATGATGATGATCATGATGAATGAGAAGTAGTGTTGCCTAGTCAATGTAGGATTCTCTTCACAATTAAGATCTGAGTTCAAGCTCTGCTTCTAATACATTGCATTCTAGCTGTGTGACGCTGGGCAAGTAAGTTAACTTCTCAGGGCCCCAAGCAAATCTCTAAGGCTTTAAGATTAGAAAGAATTATATCTCATTTGTTGGGGGAATTTCTTTGTTGGAAGTTCTCTACAGCAATGGAACACCTTAGATTTCTATATTTACATTGATATATTTACATGTATGTATATGTGCACACACAATGTACATATATGCATACATATATAAATATAACAACACATACACACCATCTATACATACATAGTACCTACATACACACATATACATGTATATACTCATATACATACACGCACATAAAGTAATGGCAATGGGGATTTGGAGATGTTCCCTGCCCCTTGTAATGGAAGGCAAACAAATACTTAGTGCTTTGTTTCAGTTGAGCCTTGCCCTTAATTATATCAAGTCTTTGTTAAGAAATGGAACTTGTGAAACCCACAGTGGGAGGAACTTGCTGATGCAACAGGAAGGAGGGGAACAGGGAGGAGCTACTGATCAGAATAAAAAGCTGAGCATAAGCTGAGAGAGAGCCAGAGCTACTGGGAGCAAGCAGTGTGGAGGATGAGCAGCTAGCATGAGTGAGAGAGAGGTATTCTTGCTTAAGGGAGCTTGTTTTGTTTTGAAGGCCTGACTGAGGGAAGGTTTGGGAAGGCTTGGGAATGCTGGTATTTGCTGTATTGGTTATGTGTACCAATTTCGTGGTCACTATGATGAATTTGGCTTTCTGGTTTTGGGATTTGGTTTTCTGGTATTTGAATAAATACTTTGATTCTGTCCTCCATGTGGAGAGCCTGTTACATATTGTGATTCACAACTACACCAGTATATTCATAGCTGCCATGGGCACTGTGAATATTGCATTGACATTATGCACACACAGACACAGACATAGACACACACACACACACATACACATATATGATGATGGTATTGTCCTCCATTGTCTAAGAGGACTGTGACATCAGGGAGGTGTTGCCAAGATATGCAAGCAAAATGGGTTTAAATGAGAAAAGGTGATGCAAAGTCACCAGCCTTGCTTTCTCCTCCAGAGTCTTTGGGTCCAGTGGTAAGTGAGATATGGATCAGAATGACTAAAGGTAGCCCTGAAAGCAGTGGGAGATCTTGGCCTTTTTAAGCTAAGGTCTTTAACAAGTTTCAGTTTGACTGAGGCAATGCCCATTCAGTGAATGAAGCTGGGGTAAGAAATGAATCAGAAAATGGCCTCTTTACCTACTATAAATGGAGAGATAGAAAGAAGGATATAGAAAATCTTCACATATATCTTTATATATATTCATATCTATATCTATCTCTATATGTATGTATGTATATATATATATCTTTATACTAGGCAGCAAGGTGGTACCATTGATACAGTGCCAGATAAGGAAATGGCAAAGCATCACAGGATCTTTGCCAATAAAACCTCCAACAGGCTCACAGAGAGTCAGACATGATTGAAAATGATTGAATCTTTACTTCACTTACAAATATATATCTACATTTACAACTACCTTTATTTCTATCATATAATCCATAGCTATATCTATATCCTCATCTACCTCTGTATCTACCTCTACATCTCTCTCTCTCTTTCTCTCTCTCTCTCTCTCCTTCTATCCCCATCTCAATCTTTGTCTCTTTCTATCTTTATACTATCCAAATCTTCATTCACATCTACATGTAAATCCATCTATATATTTATCTAATGTATGTCTATGTTGTTTAGTCAAACATCAGTTATTATTGACCTACTGTATGCCAAGGCACTTGTGCTAGCTAAACTTGGCAAAAAACAGCCATTACTTTCAAAGAGTGTACAGTTGAATGGGGATGACAACAGTCAAACAACTAGGTATAAACAAGATATGTACAGGATTAATTAAAGAAAGAAAGGATCAGATAAAGAGAGACTTTTCATAGGATATGGAGTTTATATGAGAGCAAAGAGTCAAGTATAACACCTATCTTGTGAGCCTGGGTGAGTAAGAGGATAGTGATGCCTTGAACAATAGATAGGAAAGCCCATGTTTATGCTTGTCTACATCTAAGCCTATGTTTATGCCTGTCTATATCTAAGTCTATGTCTATGTCTAAGTCCATCTCTATGTGCCCTTCTAAATCTATGAATGTCTTACTTTACCTGTCGACTTCATCCATCCATTTCTCTCTCTCTCTCTCTCTCTCTCTCTCTCTCTCTGTCTGTGTGTCTGTGTATCTGTCTATCTATCTATCTAATGATTATACTACATTTATTTCATTTCCTTAGATAATCCTCTGTTGTTGAGAATTCAGTGTGAAATTTTCATGAACCAAGTAATCATCATCATCATAGATTTCTATGGTGCTTTAATGTTTTCAAAGCAATTTATACATATTATTTTAAACATTACTATATAGGATAATTTTTAAGATATTAAAAAACTGGGCCACAAAGATGCTAAGTGATTTTTCCAATGTCGCATAACTAGAAAACATCAGAAGAAGAATTCAAATCCAAGCTTCTGCCAAATAAAAGTTCAATGTTATTAAATGTTCACTGCACCAATATACCTCTATTATTAAATAACAGACAAATGTCACTATAATTATATTTCACCTTTATTACTATGCCAAGGCATGACTCCCAAGAAAGTACTATAGTGAGCTTTTGTCATGGTACATAGAAAGCACATGAACCAGAGAGTAAAGGTATTAAGGTTGTGGTCTTGGCACTGCCACTAACTTGTTCCCTGACTTTATTTTATTTTATTTTGCCTTTTTTGGAGGGCAATTGTGGTTAAGTGACTTGTTCAAAGTCACACGGCTAGTAAGTGTGTCAAATATCTGAGGCCGGATTTGAACTCAGGTCCTCCTGACTCCAGGGCCAGTGGTCTATTCACTGCACCAACTAGCAGCCCCTTGTTCTATGATTTTAATCAAATTGACTCACTTCTCTCAGTCTTCTCCTTTCTGAAGCTCCCTTTTCTGCCTCACAGAATTTTTCTTGACTCTGCAGTGACAGAAGCAAAATGCTACAAAAAGTAGAATGTCCTTTTAAAAAAGTCAACACTCACTATGTAAAAAATATTGAAGGAAAAAAATAATCATGTGTTATCTTTCCAAAACTCTTTCACAGAAGAGTATACTATATATTTTTAGAACTTACTTTAAGAAGAAAAAAAGGTTATATCCCCATAGGATGTTAAGTATTTATGAAAGATAGGCCACCGCAGACAAGCCAATCATAAGCCAATCAAATTCCACCCTGTTTTCTCCTGCCAACATCAGAATGATTACATTTCTCAGTGTGTAAATGTATGTGTCAATGCAGCCTTGCTTTCTCATAAAAATGTCTTCTTTAGAACAAGATGACATATAAACCATGTTTTATTTAACTGAGCTCTTAATATTTGAAATGCTATTTTATTTATATTCAAACTAATTATATTTGGATGGAAAATGGATGCATGCTTTTAAAAAAATGTAACCCTACAAATCACACTCAATTCATGTCATATTAGCAATGTTGTAACAGTTTATTTAGGGCACTAAAATATATCTCTTGCCTCATTAACCATAATTCCATAAGGCCATCATTTATTTATACTCAACTAAAAGATTTTATGTGTGAGAAAGGGCCAGTGAATTGGGATAGGAGACTGGCTAGAAGGGTTTTATAATATCCGGGTGGCTGCCAAAAGAGACCCCATATCCTTCCCTTCAGAATGAGTAAGCACACATCAGCAAATTACCTGGCAGCTTATATGAAGAAGATACTCTTGGCCTGTACCATACACCATGGGAAGGTTCTAGGCATAGCACTTTGGAACACAAGCAGTAAAAAAAACAACAACAACAAAAAATCTCTCCCCATTCTGTCACTCCCATGGAAATGTGGAGATTATCACCCATAATTGCAATGGAGTCCCTTATCATAGCTTTTTCAGAGTTCTTAAGGCTCTGGTGAGGTACCAACTTCTTGGTGAAATTTCCTCATCCCTCCATTTCTTAGTGGTTTCCTCTTCAAAATACCTTTACTTATCTGTGTGCATCTATACTCCAGAAGAATTCAATATCCCTGAGGGGAGAGATTTTTTAAAAATTGTCTTTGTTTCCCCTATGTGTGGCACAAAGAAATGAATATGGAGGGAATCTCAACCTCTTTAATGGTAGTGTCTTATCTTTGCTGTTACTATCCAATTTACTCTGTATAAATCTTGTTTATACATAGCTATTTGCTTAATGTTTCCTTCACTGTTAACTCGCAAGCAGGAACTAGTTTCTTGTCTTTCTTTTTACCCTTAGAGCTTACCACAAGGTTTCAAACATAGTGGGTAACAAATGCTTGTTGATGACCTGACTGAATTAGAATGAGTTGATAGCATTTGACTGCTCTTCTCTTAAGTCTTTCAATACTATACAAAAGCAATGCTTATGATATACCTTATAAGGGTCAATATGGTTATCAATTTTTTTCATTCAGCTCAGGGGACATTTTTATTTTGAGAATTTGGCCTGAATGAAGTGATCACTTCCAAAAGTAGGGGCATCAAAATCCCAACTTCTCTTTGGTCTGGACATTTTAACAGGACATTGCTCAACTAGAAGATGGCTTTATTTATCATTTTATTTATTATTATTATTACTAAGCTGTCACAAAAAAAAAATCCTCCACAATAGCCTTTCTGAGATATTAAAGTATGGAACCCATACACATATTTGCTTTGGACAAGGCCCAAGCATCATTATCTACAGACTTTATAACAACAATACCAAGTCTTCTTCATGAACCTCCAGTCGACAGTGGGTAAATAGGCAAATCAGTTACTAGGAACACCCTAGATAAATTACTTGCCTCTTAAATAAATATTCAAATGAACTCTAATAATAACCTTGAGTCACTGAGAAGCTACAAATTACTAAAAAATAATGCTGACAGCATAATTTTAATGAAAGACTGAACTGAAGAGGAGAAAAAACATAATTAGATGACTTTATTACTTTAGCAGTGAAGATTGATAGTGGGCACTGAGACTCACTTTACTGACCATGAAGGTTAAATAATGTACTCTAAAGAACATTGTATTGGAAGTCACTGAATTTGAGTCTGCTTACTAGTTGTGTGACATTAGTCATCATTTTATGACTGAACTATAGAGATTCCTTATTTGAAACCTCTGAGTATTAACTTGACTAATTTCTAAGGTCCCTTCAAGCTGTTGATTTTATTGATTACCTAATAAGATTTTTTTCTACTAAGGAGAGAGTTTATTACTTGCTTTTGATGCAATTAATCATGCATTTTTTCCTTTTAAGTTCCCCTTACATCATAAAAGAGGGAGGTACAAAATTAGTGTGACTATATCCGGGAGCTATGATTTCAGAACATCTTCCACCAAAGTAGATTACAATGGTAACAAATATCTAACTGGTTCACTCTCTCATCTGCCACTCATGAGTCTAGGGTACCCTGAGGGATTTGTAAAATTTTTTCTTCTTTACTTCCATCTGCTAGAGCCACCAATGGCTCTGTCTCCCCTCTTATTATTAGGAATCAATCCACTTAACAATTTAATATCATTCAGCTTTTACAAAGTTCATTTACTTTAGTGAAATGCCCAGAAAAACATTTCCCCTAATACTTCAGGGACATCATCTCCCTCAAACTACTTCAGCCTTTGGGAAGTCAGCTCAAATTTTAAATGATTTGCAACACAGTTTAAGCCTACCAAAGTCTTGTCCAGACATGACACGACTGCTGAATTGGCTCTCTTGTTACCTTCCACTGGCTTTGATCCAGAAGGTTACTCCTAAAGATTGCTTTTTTTTTCTCTGGACATCAAAGATAGATAATTTGTAAAATCTGGACTATATTCCACCTCTCAGATTCCTGGGACTTGGTCCTCTAACTTCTCAAAACTGCTAAAGGCAGAGGTTCTATTTCCTTCACTTAGACCAGAAAAGAACAAATCAAGAGACCAAAGATGAGGACTGTTTCTAATGCTCTCAGAGGGTAGAAAACTCCAAGATTTCTCCTCTTAAAAAATTAAATATCCCTAACTAAGGTGATCAAAGATATCACACCATCAGAATTAGCTTGAAGACAATGAGGTAGAGAGGAGACATGGTGTAATCTTCTCATTTACAGATGTGGAACTGAGGTTCAGAAAGAGGAAGTGAAGTAAATGGCAGAGGTTGGAGGAGAATTCTTGTTATTCAGGCAATAGAACTTTCATCCATTATATTCTCCCACCATTACATGTAGTAATTAAGTAACAAAATTCAATAGCATTTACCTAATTTCTCATCTCACTGATACAGACAATAAGTGCTATAATAGGAGGCAGTAAGGCAAGAAAAATGTGGGTTTGAAGGAAGTAATTTATGAAGTAACTACTGTGTGCCAAGCATGGTGCTAAGCACTTTACAAATAGTATCTCCTTTGTTCCTCACCCAAACTGTTCAAGGTGTATTCTAGCATTATTCTATCCTACAGCTAGAAAACTGAGGTAGATAGAGGTTAAGTGACTTTTCCACAGTCAAATTGCTAGTAAATATCTTAGGTTAGATTTGAAATCAGTCCTTCCTGACTCCAGGTCAAGAATTATATCCACAGTATTACTCAACATCCAATTGAGTAATAGGGAAGGATGTTTTGTTGTGGAGTTAGGTTTTGAACTTGACTATGGCTATGAAACTAGCCTCAACTATTTTATGCTGGTGTAGTATAGTTCATCTACAAAGACGATTTGTCAGCACCCCACATGCCCTCAAGCTCTAGCCTTTTATGCCATGCAGAATGCACATATCTTTGTTCCTCTTGCAGGGGGAATAAAGGATATGTGTATAAGTTATTAAAGATCATCTTTAATGATAAAATAGTTTCACAAGCTCAAGTCTATTCTGTTCTTTGTTTTTGTTTGTAATGTCTGAATTGTCATCCAAGTTGCCTCTGATTGTAGTGCAAAACCATTTCATAAGTTGTAAAATAGTTACAGCATACGCAGCCCAGAGGTGAAAGCTGCTGAAATCTGTCAGAAGCACATTTTTCATCTTGGTGTAAAAACAAAATATCACATTTTTCAAATCTTTTGGGAAACACATTAAATAAAATAACCCATTACTATACAGGCACACACACACATATATGTATATATATGCAAACACACATGTGCATGCATGCGTGTGTGTGTGTGTGTGTGTAAGAAACAGCATCATCATGCTTTAGAAAAAGAAAGGAATACTTTTTTTCACCAGAAGACTAAAGAAATATAGTTTTTATTTAAATAATTGGATGTTTTTAAATTTCCTCATTGTCCAAGGCAATAGAGAGAAGATACTATTTTGAAACAAAAAATTAAATGCTGGTTATCTTTGCATTATATTCTAAACAAATTCTTTTCCAGAAATAGAACTTTGCATTTGGAAAGGGAGCTTAAAGATTATCCAGTTTAAGTCTTTTGTTTTACTGATAAAGAAACTGAGACACACAGAGAGGAAAATGATTTAACAATGATCACAAAGCTAGTTATTGGCAGTGCTGGGAATAAAACCCAAGTTCTTGACTGCTTTTTCAGGGCACTTTCTATCACATAATACTGCTTTGCCAACAGTTTCCAGATAAAACAGAAATAAACATTATAAATTAAGAAGTAGAAAATATTACTTTACTAAGTCCAGTTTTGTTTCTATTCTTTATCTTCTTTCCTTCTTTCCTTCCTTCCTTCCTTCCTTCCTTCCTTCCTTCCTTCCTTCCTTCCTTCTTTTCTTCCTTCTTTCCTTCCTTCCTATATTCCTTCTTTCCTTCCACTTTGCTTTTTGCAAAATGCTCACAAAACAGGTTTAGCAATTCTTTAAGAAATTTCTAAAGCCATAATGCTTCTCAAATTGATCTATTTGCTCTAGTTCAAACAATGAGTTTTTCCAATGAATATCTTTGGATCCTTGTGTAGAGTAATTCTTTTATTTCAGTCCCACTGTAGCTCTTTAAAATAATCTCTGAATCAGAATAACCTATCTACCAGCAGCTTTACAAAGTACATATTCCATTTTCCTGGGTCAAATACTGTCATTTTTTAAAAACCACAGAATGAATGCATATTGATTTGCCCCAACTTATCTATAATTGTTTTTCCCCCACTGAAATTCTAAATACCTTTTTTTAATCATTACATAATAAAACCATTCATTTGTGGGGCTTTTTGTCCCTTTTGCTGAAAAATATCAGCCAAAATTTTGGGGTGGTTAAAATTTATCCATAGGAGACTAAGAATGCCTTTAAAAAGGCAGGTCCATAGAGTTGAGGCATAATACAATAATAAGTATGAAAAATAATCAGCCTAGGGAATCAGGTCATCAATTTCACAAATGTGAAGAAACATTGCATGTGACATTACTAAGACTAAACTTTATTTTAAAGAGAAATCTGCTGTGTGCTATTCTATGTATATATATATATATATATTTATACCTATATATAAATATACACACATATGTGTGTATATTTATGTATGTATGTGTGTGTGCATGTGTGTGTGAGAGAGAGAGAGAGACAGAGAGACAGAGAAACAGAGAGAAAGAGAGACCGAGAGAAAGAGAGAGAGAGAGAGAGAGACAGAGACAGAGACAGAGAGACAGAGACAGAGAGAGTCACTGTAGAATACTTCTGGAGATTGAGGAACTTAGGATAGATACATCCTGTTCTTTTCAGTAAAAAAATATGAAGTTCATTGATGAGAGGGATAGGGGAAGGGCTAAGGGCTAAGGTCGGAGGCTTAAAGAGAGCTCAGGACAGCCACTATAGTGAGTAATGACACAATTCAGCAAGGTAAAAATATTTGTCCTATAGGATCAAGGACCAAATTGACTTAATTTTAAAGCACTCATAGTCACTATGATTGCGTAAATTTCTCCAGGAAAATTCAGTAGCATTTGACTACAAACAGAAGAGATATACCATGGGAAAAACCTATAACTGAGGTTTGGAAAGGCTCGGTGAGTAATAAATTAAATATTCAAGTTGGCTATTGTAGCAGCAAGCATCCTACCATACCCAGGATGGCTGCTGGTACAAGTTTTTTGATCTGGTTTTCTAAAGGAAAGCAACTCAAAAAGTGGTTAACCATCTTACTTTAATTAAACATATATCATTTACCTAGTTCAGAGGAGAAAGTCAGCACCCTGTACTTCAGAGAAAATACACAGAGAAATTACAAGCTGACAAAAAGTATAGACAGAGAAACAGACCAATAGACAGAGCTTCTAGGTATTAAGAATACACACACACACACACACACACACGTATATATGTATGTATCCATGAATGTATGTATGTATATATATTTACACACATACACACACACATACATACATACATACATATATGTAGCCTTCTCCAGGGTCAAAGAACATCACAACTCTTGGGACCCACTGCCCAATCACAAAGTAACAAGGTGTGGGTGTTTCTGAAAAACAAGCCTCCCACTGCAGGCTCCATGTGACCATATTCAGCTTATTAGGGGGAAGAGTGTATTTTCAAATCAGGGAACGTTCTCAAATTCACTTAAGCTGACCAAGGAGCAGGAAAAATCTTCAAATTCCCTTACCATTACAGATATTTGAGGAAGCATATAGATGAACTATATGATCAACTATATGATCAATATTAGGAAGGAAAGAAAGTGAGGCTAGAACCAAGGTGATAGCCCAGAAGACTAAGAGAGTCAGGGTAACTGAAGTTCATTGTGATGATAACAAATGTGTTGGGAAAGGGATCCTATGAGGTAGAGGTAAAGAATTAAGGAAGGATAGAAGATGATGGTCAGATTGAGGCATTGTGCTCTTCTATATCAAAATGGTGGACCATTTGTGGTGATGAAAATATTAAAAATATTGTCATGTCAAGCCAAGATGGCAGAGTAAAAACAGGACTTCTGCATGGCTCTGGCTGCCATCACCTCCAATACTCGTAAAAAAAATATTCTAAACAAATTTTAGACCTTCAGAACCCACAAAGTGACAGAGAGAACCAAATCTCCTACTGAAAGCAGCCAGGGAGGCCAACAGGAAGGGGCTATGACACCAGACTGGGAGGTGAATATAGTCCCAAGTGAGCCATGTGGTTCCAGACTCAGGGTGGCCCTGACCAACAGGGAACAAAGCAGACTTCAGAAGAGTGAATCACCAGCAATTGTGGCAGTTTCCAGACTTCTCAACCAATAACCACCAAAAAGAAAATAAAAGATCAGTTGGGAACTCTTTTGGAACTGGATGAGGAAGATTTAGTCAGGACCCTGCCCTTAGGGCAAGAGGTGGCAGAGGCACATCAGTTTGTGTGGCTGTCTCCAGAGTTCCTGGCCTGTAGATCATAGGGGGACCAACTGACCATTCAGAGAATAATCACTCTTGCTTTAACCTGCTTGGATCTGGATTGCAGAAGTGGGTGGAGGTCCTGTGGTGTGTGGCCAGTGTGCCAGAGCTTGTGGGGGCTTCAGAGTAGGTGCCCTTCTAATAGCTCTGGCAGCTGTAAAAACCGCAGCAATTTGGGACAAAGCTCTTTTCACTCCAGAAGCAGAGTTCTACCATGGCAAAGAGCTCAAAGGTAATTGGCTGGCAATATGAGCAAGTGGAATAAGCACAAAGAGACCACAGAATCATTTTTTGGGGGGGACAAAAAGGATCAAAACATGGAATGGAAGGAAGACAACAAAGTCAGAACTCTTGCATGAAAAACTCCCAAGAAAAATAGGAACTGGTTATAGGCCATGGAGGAGAGCAAGAAGGATATTGAAAATCAAGTGAGAGAAGTGGAGGAAAAATTTGGAAAAGAACTGAGAATGATGCAAGAAAATCATTACAAGCAAGTCAATAGCTTGCTAAAGGAGACCCAAAAATGCACTGAAGAAAATAACACCTTAAAAAATAGACTAACCCAAATGGCAAAAGAGGCCCAAAAAGCCAATGAGGAGAAGAATGCCTTAAAAATTCAAATTTTCTAGATGGAAAAAGAATTTTAAAAATTCACTGAAGAAAAGAATTCCTTCAAAATAAGATTAGAGCAAATGGAAGCTAATGACTTTAGGAGAAATCAAGATACTATAAAAGAGTCCAAAAAATGAAAAAATAGAAGGTGATGTGAAATATCTCATGGGAAAAACGACTGACCTGGAAATAGATCCAGGAGAGACAATTTAAAAATTATGGGACTACCTGAAAGCCATGATCAAAAAAAGAGCCTAGAATTCATCCTTCAAGAAATTCTCCAGGAAAATTGTCCTGATATATTAGAACCAGAAGGCAAAATAGAAATGGAAAGAATTCACTGATTACCTCTTGAAAAAGATCTCCAAAAGAAAACTCCTAGGAATATTATAGCCAAATTTGAGAGTTTCTAGGTCAAGGAGAAAACATTACAAGTAGGCAGGAAGAAACAATTTTAGTATTGTGGAAGCACAATCAGGATAACACAAGACAAAGCAGCTTCCACTTCAAGGGATTGAAGGGCTTGGAATATGATATTCTGGAGGCCAAAGGAGCCAGGATTAAAACCAAGAATCACCTACCCAGAAAAAGTGAGTATAATGCTTCAGGGAAAAATATGGTCATTCAATGAGGTGGAGGACTTTCAAGAATTCTTGGTGAAATAACCAGAGCTGAACAGAAAATATGACTTTCAAATACAAGAAGCAAGAGAAGCATGAGAAGGTATACAGGAAAAAGAAATCATAAAGAACTTATTAAAGTTGAACTATGTACATCCTACAGGGAAAAACAATAATTGTACCTCATAAGACTTTTCTCAGTATGAGGATAGTTGAAGGTTTTATAT
>JAQQSV010013934.1:0-12407 GCA_028646515.1 Pseudochirops corinnae | reverse complement strand
ATTGTTGAAAACTAAAAATAAATAATTTTAAAAAATTAAAAAAAAAAAGATTTAATACTTGATCCTTGAGGTCATAGGAAGCCACTGGATCTTATTGATTAGGAGAATGAAATGGTAAGAACTACACTTCAGGAAAATCACTTTGACATCTGTATGGAAGAAAGGAAATATAAGCATTGACTGTAGACCTCTTTTTTAAGTTCAACTGAAAAGAGAATGAGACATAAAGGCAACAGTATAGTAGAAAATATTTTTAACAACCAGTCCTCAGGAAAAAAAGTATATTGGACATAATTTTAGGTTTAATATACATCATTAATATTTTCACCATTGCTTTCTTGACTATCAACAAACAAATAAATCAAGCTTTTCTCCATTGCTAATTCTTGTGAAGTAAATGCTCAAACTGATCATTTAACAACTAACTCACTATCGGGTTTGAGCTGACCACAGCATATGCCTGGGGATGTACGGGATACAGAGATAAAGAAAAGAACAAATAATTAATTCCCATCTATCAATCCAACCATTTCTCTCTCTCTCTCTCTCTCTCTCTCTCTCTCTCTCTCTCTCTCTCTCTCTCCCCCTCTCCAGATTAACTCAGCTGTTTACCATCAAGACATCTTCATAGGCACACAAGTGACTAACATGTGGAAAGACAAGGGATTATTTGGGACAAATAGTCCCAAAGATAAAGAAAAAAAAAAAACAATCAGGAAGCTTCTAATCTAGTAGACCAGATTGGAGAAATACACAATTTGCAATACCACAAATTGACAATATAAGTTGATAATATATATGATAGCTACATAGAAGTACAAACAGTCTGGTACAAAAAGCTCGAGAGAAATATCATTTACATTTGGAGGGAACTAGAGGAGGCTTCAGAGGGGATCTTCTCTGTAAACTGCATTTTGAAGAGGAAAAAAGGATTTAAACAGTTAAAGGGATGGAGAGAATGTGTTTTAGAATAGGTAAGGACAGCCTGTGGGAATGGGCAGAGACAAAAGCAGAAGGGTTAAAATCTGGGAACAGTTATTAGTTTCATTTGCTTTGGAACATAGAAGAGAGATGGATGGAAGAGTAAAGATCATAGAATCATGAAATCATGGAGCTCTGCTCTGGAAGGGAATTTTGAGAATTTTTCATTCACCCCCCCCCCCATACCCACCCCCATCCCCTATGATTTTTCAAGTGAGGAATACTGAGGCCTAAAGAGGTTAAGGGACTTGCAAAAAGTTATGCAGTTAGCAAGTGGCAGAGCTGGGGATTAAAGTCAGGTCTACTGATTAATAACCCAATTTCATATCATTTTGACTCATAGTGATTTTCAAGTTTTAATGATCTTTCTCCCCAAGCACCTGGATGGTATGGAGGGGACCTACATAATCTGCAACCTGCCAAAGGATTTTAAGTGGCCCATGAAAAATGTAGAGGAATACCCACCTGAAATCCTTTGGCAGGTTGCAGGTTGTGTAGACCTGGTATAGAAAACACTCTTTTATCTTCCTTGTCTTTAAGTCTCCTTCAATGAAATGAGATGAATTCTACAAGTCTAAGTAGTATCTCTTTCCTTAGAATCCCTAATAAAATTATTTCACATCATCATTGTCAAATTGCTGTGATTCACTCAAATTTGCCATAGACCTTTCCATTGCTTTGGGATCACTTACAACTTTTTGTATTGTTATTACTGTGGTTGTTCCCTAATAACATGATGTTCTATGATTTGTAGTTATATAGCATCATTAGGAGGATATTATTGTTAAAAAGATGAGTTTTTAGAGCATGGGCCAGCTTGGGATCATTCAAAATATTGTGGACTTTCCCAAATTCAGTTCTATTCATCTGCTGATCTATCAACATATCCACCTCTAGTAATAATCCCTCTGACTAATTATCCATCTTTCTATCATCCATCTATCTAAATTGCTATCAATTTATAATCTTTTAATCCATCTATCATTTTTCAATGAATCTCCATCTATTAATCCAATTATCTATCTATTGACAGATTGATTCAGTTGTTTACCATCCCAATTTTCCACAGCCTCCATGGGTAGAAGATTTCATCTTCATAGGCACACAAGTGACTAAAATGTTGAAAGGCAAAAACTTCTACTGTGTAGTCAGTTTGTTGAATACAAAACAAAGAGTGTAACTCTATTTTTAACATTTAATTTCATTCATGTTTTGTTATATTTTAAGTTTAATCTATCTCCTTATCTCCCTCTTTCCCCACCCTGCACTAGAGAAGATTATCATTTCACAGAGAAATACAATATCTAAAACCATACTATGTATGCCTTTATCATTTCTTTCTCTGGAGGTGTATAGCATCTTCCTTTGTGGTTAACTTGAGTATTTTTAATACTCAGGATAACTTGGTCATTAAGATTTTATTTGAACTATATTGCCATTAACCATATACAATATTTTCCTGGTTTTGACTCTCTTTCCATAACACATGTTAACAATCATGAAATATTCCTTGATGGAATCAATTGTAGAGGTAGTTTTGTTAAATGGTCTTCTGACTACAACCATCAAGAAAGGCAAGTAACATGGATAAATGAGCTTGTCAAAGGTATTGATCACTGTTCTGGATGATGTTCTGTGCCAAGCCAAAATGGAAAAGATTCCTTATAAATGATAAGCTTTTCTAGACGGTCCTGATTGTGTCCATGGTTATATTTCATATTCATGAAAGGACACAGAGCATAATCCTTTCAATTTATGGATTAGGAATATGAGGTACAGAGAAGATAAGATAAGCCTGGGTTACACAGCTAGTTAGTGTTAATGGTGGGATTCAAACCTAGTAATTTCTAACTCCTAAGTTCAGTTTTTTGCCCACCACTCTATACTACTTCCTCCTATCATACATGTCAACAATGTAGTTTATGATATTTAGAATATTTTAGTGATACTTTTTATTATACATATTACACATAAGAAGTAAAGTTGGAAGGGTTCGTAGAGATCATCCAGTCCAACAGCCTCATTTTACAGATGACGAAACTGAGGCTTAGGTAGATAAAATGTTTTACCAAACATAAGACAAGCAATAAGTGCTGATGCTTTGATTTAAAGCCAATTCTCCTTTTTGACTATACAACAGAATGAACCACTTATTCATTCACAAGTCAACATTGGTAATATATTATATCTTATTCATGCTCATTGTTCTTCTTTCTTTTGGTTTTTGGGTGACTTATATGATTCTTCTGAGTTTGCAGTGGTCCAGATAATGCCTTTATATCATCACAAACAGATTGTGCTTTTAATCAGATTTTTCAGCATTGAACAGTTTGGGGTCATCTAAAGTACCATGCACTTTCCTAAATGTGTTTGTCTATAACATACTGAGTGGCTGACTCCATGACTTATCTATCCAGTTGCACGACTGAGCAATTGGCCTGCTTCATCCACTTTGACTGTCCAAGGTAAATGGTTAAATCAGTGTCTTTCATATTTCAGTGAGTTTTATTGAGAAGGCTCAGTCATGTTCTGGGGCTTGATTAAATTATTGCAATATCATCTATGAATAAGAATATTTCAAACTCATACACAATTGATGGAAGTCCTCGGGGGGGGGGGGGAATTTCCAACTACACACCACTGAAAACTAAAGGCATGCTGCTTTCATCTACACTGAGCTATTAAAGATGTTTCATTTCCTTCTTTCTGGCTGATCTGTGCTATGCAAAATGATTGACAGTTGTGTTGATTCTCTGTAATGAACTGAAATTTTCAATTAACTTGAACAAGGGAGGATGGGAGGGGAGAGTGCAATAATATGTATCATTTGCTTTTTGCCCTGTGTTTAGCTGGAAGCTTTTGCGATTGAGCTTTGCTTTTCTCTTTAGGCTAATGGTAATGTAGATGTTCATCCCAATGCATCAGGAAACTTTGCATTGTAGTGAGCAGTCAGTCACTGCAAAGTATTTATCCTTCCAACCCACCCCCAACACACACATATACACACACACACACACACACACACACACACACACACACACACACCCTTCCCTCCCCCCCCACATCAATTCTCTTGAGAGCAAAGCAAACATAATGACCTTCCGTCCTTTTCCTTTTTAGCTTTCTTCTTATCGGAAGATATCAGCCCTTAGTGCAAGGCCAAATGCCTGCATTTTTGTGAGAAATGCAGACAATACTGACATGAGACAAATAGCCATGTAGAAGGAAAAAACCGGAAATTTTCCAAAGGTTTAACATGCAAAGGAGAACATTTCAGTGGACTTGTTATCCTATACCAAATATCTGAATTAAAAAGGGGGAGGCCAAAGAGTATAATATACAACCCAGGCTTTCTATTCCATTCAATGAAGGGAAGTTTTTGCTCATTTGTTTTTTTAATAATTGCAGCAAAAATGAAATCTTCAAATGCCTTTCCTAATGCAATATGTGTTTTCCCTCCCTTGGATTATACCATTTTTTTCTTTGATTATTCATGATACTCAGTTCATGATATGGCACTATGACTGAAAACAGAAACCAACCTCTTATCAAAATGTAATCCCAAAGACTAGTTATTTTCTTTCTTCCCCTCCCCATCCCCAGGCTCCATTTCTGTCTAACAATTTTGTTTTAACTCAACTAATGACTTTTACTTTAATCTGTTAAGATTCAGGTAGAATGTGTATGCTTCTTCAGGGCTGCTGATAAAATGAACAATTTGATACATTGCTACCAGCACAGGGACTTTCTTCAATCCAAATCTGATTACATCTCTTTTTAAAGCTCTGAGGGAGTTGATGAGACAGTTGGCAGGGATATATGTGTGTGTGTGCCTGTGTATACATGTATACACACACAAATGCACATATAATTGTATATGAGGATGCCTTCTGATATTGTTTCTTTCCACACAAAAATCATTGATCTCCTTCTGAAATTTATTAAGAAAGCCACCCTCATCATAAAATTTTCAGAACAAGGTAAGGGTTATAGGGAGACAGACCCACCCACAGACAGAAGCAGAGACAGAAACAGATAGATGAAAAAATCAACAGAAGGATAAAGAGGAGCAGAGAAGAAGAGATAGAGACAGAGAGACAAATGAGAGAGAGAGAAAGAGAGAGAGAGAGAGAAGGAGGGAGGGAGTGAAGGAGGGAGAGGGAGAGAGAGAGAAACAGAGAAAGAGAGAGAGAGAGAGAGAGAGAGAGAGAGAGAGAGAGAAACAGAGAAAGAGAGAGAGAGAGAGAGAGAGAGAAAGAGAAAATTCTCAGCCTTCTTATTTCACAAGATAGCCATTATTGCTTCAGCAGCTTCTATTGCCATATGTGTACAATGAGTAAATGAACATAAAATTGAATGAACACATAAAAGAAGGATAAACCCACCCAGCTTAACAAATCCACTCTCCCACCCGCTGTGTCCTGAAACATGAAGGAAACGTCATTTTGGATCCTAAGGATTAGTAAAATAACAGTCTCTGTTAACAGCAAAGTCATGTGGGGAAAATGATAATTTTTTAGTCTCTAATCTCCAGGGCTACCAGTAAGGGCTTTTCCCTCAAAACATTGCACCTGGAGATAGCAAAATGGTTCTAATTGGCAAACCTAACAAATATACCTTGGAAGAAATCAAGAGTCATTAGTCCAAATGAATTTTTCTCACTCCAGTTGGAAATGAAATGGCTGAGTTTGCCTTATCATTCACTTAAATAGTCAATGGAGAAGGGGGTGGAAAACTATGCTAATGCAGTGTTATGGTTGTGAATTTAAATGCACTAAAAATCAGAAAATTTAAAGTTCCTCTCTCTGCATCATCCATAACTTACAAATATTGCATATAATACTAAAAATGTAAAGGGTGCTTCTGATATTCCAAGTGCTTTACAAATATTAACTAATTAATCCCCACTACCTTCCTCCTTGATAGGTGGGAAATTACTATTGCTATTAAGATCTAGCTTTCCTAAAGTACTTTGTATTTGTAAATGAATAAACATTCATTTATTTATTAACTCACACTGTTGTTGACAGGAAGAAACATTTTAGATATGTCATAACGAGGTCATTGGTGTACTGCATTCCTGCACTTTTTCTGTGTGTTCATGTATTGAATGAGTTTTTTAAAAGGCCATACCACTGGAAAGACACTGTGCTAGGCACTCAATGTACAGACAAGCCTTTGCTTTCAAGGGATTTACATTCTATAGGAGCTTACATTCTATACTATATACCAAGTAAAAGTGGGAGGTAGGGGAGAGGAAGAATTTAACTGATATAGGGATGTGTCTGTGTGTCTGTGTGTGTAGAAAGTAATCTCAGAGAGAAAGCACTGCTAGGGAGAGGTGTTTCTGGAAAAGCTTTCTGTTGAAAGGGGACTTTGAACTGAGTTTTGCAGGAAGTCAAAAAGGGCAGATGTGAGGGGAAAGAGTGGTTAACATATTATATACTCCTCAATCTTCCCATCATCAATTCTTCATGTTTCCTAATCCAGTGTTGCATTCTTTCTTCTTCACCAATCAATCCCCAACTACATTCTTGAAAACCAAATGACTTTCTTCCTTCCCACATTATTTTCCCTGACTTCCTTATCAATTCCACCCTAAACCTTAGTCTTTCCTTCCTACTATTTCCTCATCCTGTCAATCCAATAGACTCATCTGCCTAATTGAATAATTTTGCAGCCCTTTCATTTGCCTTCTCTCAAACTTCTCCAGACACTTCCAAAATCCTTGATGTGTCTTTCCCGGTAGAGGCAAAGATCTTTGTAGGTATCACCATGATTTACTGGTTCAGGCTTAAGTCTTTCAGTTTCTCACTTTCCTTGATACATTAATAATTTCATACTTACCAAGTTAAAATGACCTTTTGAAATCATTGGACAAAGATTCCATTACATGAAGAGCTATTAAATGATTTTATTTTGTTTGGGATGTCATCTCTACACTTAAGGTGACTAATAAGATATTTTGGTTTGACCCACTCTTTAATTTAGAGGCCATATTTAATTCTAATCAGGGAAAATGGTAATGAATTTTAGGTTAAGTAGAACCATATGGTCTTATTTCCCTCAAAGACATCACATTATATATCATTTGGGAGAGGGAACATTATTGTTCTAGAAGCATTTTTATTATTATTACGACTACTATTACTATTACTACTACTACTGCTACTGTTTCTACTATTACTACTACTACTATACTACTACTACTATTACCACTACTACTACTACTACTACTACTACTACTACTACTACTACTACTACTACTACTACTACTACTACTACTACTTACTACAACTACTACTACATCACGATATCTCTCAGTCTCAGGAACCTCAAATAGCACCTCAGTCTCAATCTCAAGTAGCCAGGGAGATACTACTGGGAAGGGGAGATTTCCTAGAGTCCCTCAAATCACATCACATAAATTGCACAGTTCTTTCTGATTAAAGGCAATATTTTCAATTTTGGCTAAAATATTCTTGATGAGGAGGTGGGACTAGAAAATCTGAAAATCTCCATCTACAACATTCTGTGATTCTGAGAGCAATTTTAGACTCTACACTGTAAGTCTCAGAGTTTAGCTTGGTAGGACTTTGCTGATTACATAATTACATTATTTTGACCTTAGTGTTGTACACAACTTAGATCAAAAAATAAAGGAATTTTACAGAGGTCTTCCTTTAAAAAAAAAAAAAAGAAAAACTGGTTAGCTGTTTATTTTGACTCAGTGACTAGTGTCACAAATGGCTCTGCTTAATCTCACTCATGTTTTGGTTCCATATTGATACTTACATAACGTAGGTGTCATCTTTCAGGGGACTGTGTAAAATCAGTTGCATTCTTGTGAGAAATTTCAATAGCGATTTCCTGTGAAGTTGGAAACTCAGAGGGATCCAGATTTGGCCTTTGTACTTCAAATGGCTCTTCCTGTGCTCCTCAAAGTATCCCCAATCAAATAACATTAGCTTGACTGATTGTGAGGTAACTTCTAGGATCTAGAATGTTCCCTTCTCCTAACTTCTGGTCAAAAAATAGCATACAAGTAAAACAAAATTAATTGAGGGTAGCATTATAGATTCATAGCCAGAGGGACTTTGTTTGTTGTTGCTCAGTCCTATCTAACTCTGTGACCCCACGTGGAATTTTCTTGGCAAAGATCTTGGAATGGTTTGCCATTTTCTTCTCTAGTAGATTAAGAAAAACAGTGGTGAAATGATTTGCCCAAGGTCACACAGTTTGCATTTGAGGGCAGATTTGAACTCAAGTTCTCCTGACCCCCATGCTCTATCCATTGAGCCACCTAACTGCCCTAAGAGACTTTAGAGATCATCTAGTCTGACCTCCTGCATTATATAATATAAGTAGAGAAAATGAAGGCAAGAAAACTTGTCATTTGTCCAAGGTCAAACAGATAGTAAAAGAGGTCCAGGCTTTGAACCTGGGTCATCTGACTTCAGATTTAGCATTACCTCTACTATTCTATGCTGCTTTAGAGTATACAGACTGGTTTAGGCATATAATTAATAGAAATTAACATATCTGGTATTAAATCTAAGAGTCTAAAAATCAATCACTCCACTTGTAAGTACAATACAAGTTCGGAGCCCACTATCTCAACCTCCCTGGGATCCTATTAGCAGGTTGCATTCCCAGAAGTTGGCTGGCTACTTTTCTTTACAAGATTCAAGGGGGAAGTAGTGGTTTCCTAATGCTGTACTTCCACAGCCCCCATCTATATGCTTTCCTTTATTGATTATTGCTTGATTATGATTAGACATAATTAACTTCAAGATACAGTTATTTATTATGGTGGCAAGCACTTGGTCGCAAACATCTCCCAAACCAGCAGCCAGCTTTCACCACAAGTAATAGAGTCCCAGGGAAAGTAGGCTCAATTTAGAGCGCATAAGGCAAATGACATGATTTTACTAGACATCTTTTTTCTTCCTTTCAGAGGAAGGTTCTCTTAGGCCTGAAATGGATTTCTTCTGGCGTTCTTTTACAATACTAAAGCAATATTCCCCAGTGTTCCCAATTGTTTTCAGCTCCTGATATCACATTACATTCTAAAAGTTCTGCTAGGACACTGATGGGAAGTCTAAATACTCTGACCTTTCCAAGTTCCTAACACGCTCCTCTTCTGGACTATGTGGGTAAACAGAGGTCCCCCAATCTACCATAGTGATTGCCTTTAAGGGAATTAGAGGTATTAAAGGGTCACAGCATTAGGAAGATTGAGAATCACTGGTCTAGGCTATAGATCAATGCTTCTCAAATTGTGGGTCATGACCCCACATGAGGTCACATAACTGCATGTGGGGGTCACAAGAAATTTGACAACAGTAAAAAGTTTCTGAATGCAACTACCAAAAATTAATTCAAAATCAAATGTGTAATGAACGTGAGGTATTTCTGGCAGCACTTGCCCATGTTGCATTGTGAAACTTGGTTCTGAACATACGACATATAGACTTTGCACCATCCTGTCACTCAACACCAATGAACACTGCCAAAAAAACCTAAGGTCAGAGTCAAGAATATTCAATTGTAATGTTTTCAACTGTACATACACATTTTTCTGCACTTATAGAAACATCATAGTTTAATTATGGAAAATAAAGACTTTTAATATTTTCTTACTGTCATTCTTCATCACGTAAGTATCAAATTTGTGTATCTTTGGATTGGATTGAGCTAGAATGTTTGATTTTTTAAAAATTGCTATTATCTCCTTATTTTACAGAAGCATGTGTTTAATAGCAGCAAATAAAGAAGTAATATGTCTCCACCATCACTGCTCTTTGTGTATGCAAGTGTGAATATCACTTTTTTACTTAAGCACAAACAAATGTAATTTCATAAACTAAAACTAGTATTTATTTGGCAAATTATTAGCAACATTTATTTATATTTTAGGACAAAAATATTTTTGGCTATGGATATGTGGCTAAATTTAGGCAGAAGAGGGAAAAATACTGATGACAATGTGGTAGAGTCTTCACTACAAAATAGTAGTACACCTAAAATGACAAGAAAAAGAACTTCTATCAAATCATTTTTGCAACATGGATTTACTTCCCAAAACAATGATGATGTAGAAAAACCTCTTTGCTTAATTTGCAATGAAGTTTTGGTTGCCGAGAGCTTGAAACCAACCAAACTAAAATGAAAAGTATTTACTTGCAGCTTATAAAACTTCTTACTTAATTGCAAAAATTAAAAAACTCTACATGACAGAAGATCTCGTATTACCTGCTGTTATTAAAATGTCAGAAATCGTTGATGGGGAAAAGTATGAGGATGAAATTTGTAAAATTCCTTTATTGAATGATACTGTTTCCAAAAGAATATCTGAAATTAGTAATCACCAATTCCAGCAGCTTATTAACAGGCTTAAGGGCAGCCCAAAATTTGCAATTAGTTAGATGAAAAAACTGATATTTCAAACATGACACAGCTGTTATTTTATGTAAGATATGTTTGTGAAGGAAGCATCCATAAGGAATTATTGTTTCATTACCCTTTGGAAGGGCACACAAGAGGGAAAGATACATATAGATATAGATATAGATTTCCTAAAGTTGATTGAATTTTCATAAATGAAGTTCTACCATGGAAAAATTGCATTGGAGCCTGTACAGTTGGTGCTGGAGTAATGATGGGTGAAAATGTTGGATTTGAAACTAAAGTTACAGGTGGTGGCAATGAAAATATCACTTTCACTCACTGCATGATCCATCAGGAGGCACTCATAGTAAAAAAAATATATATATATATATCACCAGTTAGATGTTGTGCTTCATAAAACTATCAAAATCATTAACTTCATTAAAAGCCAATCATTTGTTTTCAAGTCTTTGGAAAGACTTAAGAGAGATAAGTTTAAACAGATTATTGAAATTCAAAAATGAAGTTGTTATATTTTTGATTGAGTAGAAATCCAATTCTATTAATTTTTTTCATAATGACTTATGGCTTTCAAAACTGTGTTGTCATATATTTTTTAAAAACTCAGTGATTTAAACATGTTGCTTCAAGTAAAAAATATAACATTTATGTTAAAAGATAAAATTAAAAGTTTTACTAAAAAAAGTTAACATATAACAAAAGTTATATTTAAAAAGTTAACATAGAAGGATAGGGTAGAAAATGGTTCTTTAGAAATGTTTACAATGGCAGACGATTCTAACATTGAAAATAACCTTCCCAAAGATTTAATTAAAAGAATCATAACTGATTATCTAAAGTGCCTAGAGACACTGTTTCAGAAATACTTCAAATTTTGATTCTAAAAAATTAAGTTGGGTTCATAAACCATACTCAAGTGAAATTTGAAAACCTCAGTCATCTGCCATTAAAAATTCAAGTAGAATTTGATGAATTGTCAAGTGACACAGGTTTAAAACTTGAGTTTCCTAAAAAAAAAAAAAAAAAAAAAAAAAACATTAAATGAAGTTTGGCTCAGGATTAGGACAGAATTTCCAACAATTTTTGAAATGACCTTAAACGTACTTTTGTCATTTTATACTACATATTTATACAAAGCAGTGTTCTCAACAATGATGATTATAAAACCAAAATATCATTCAACTGAAAAACATTGAAGATGATCTGCATCCTGCAGTATCAAATATTCCACCAAAATTAAATTCTTAATATAAAAATGACCAAGCACATTCATCTCATATATATGTATACAAAGTTGCTCTCATCTTTAATAAATGATAAAATTACATGTATACTAAAGAATTATTTTAAAATAAATTGCTTTATGATTTATTATCAGTAAATGTTTGATTTGCATACCTACTTTGTATACCACATATATACCCTGGATCACATAAAAATTTCAGGTGAAAAAGGGTTGCAAGTGGAAAAAATTTAAGAAGCCTGGCTATAGATAAAGACAGAATCATAGACCTCAGTAGAGATCCAATAAATCAATGAGAAAGTGTTTATTAAGCACCTACTATAGGTCAGGAGTTGTTCTAAATGCAGAGGATTCAAAAGGGGCAAAAACAGTCCCTGTCCTCAAGGGCTTACATTCTAATGGGGAGACATCATGTAATTAAACATGTGTATAAAAGACATATGAAAAGTAGAAGGAAGGTAACCATAGAAGGGAAGATTCTAGTGGCTAAAAAGGACCAGAAAAAAAAGATCTCTAGCTGAAGCTGGCATTTTAGTTGAGACTCGAAGGAAATCAGAGATAACAAGAGACAAACATGAAGAAGGAGAACATTCCAAGCATACCTCCACTGTAAAAGTTATTAAAAAGTTATAATTTGGTTACAAACTATAATTTGGTTATGTTTTTAATTCGTTCCTACAGATCCTGTACGCTCACAAAAACTGTTTAAGGTTCAGATGACAAGGTAGACACCAGAATGGCTCATGAAGAAAATGAAGATTCTTTTTTTTTT
>JAQQSV010013933.1:0-12407 GCA_028646515.1 Pseudochirops corinnae | reverse complement strand
GAAGACTGACATGAAAAGGGAGAGAATTACAGACATGGGGAAACAGTCTCTGAAAACACTCAGTTAGGAGATGGAGTCTCATGTGAAAGGAACAGCAAGGATACTGAGACTCTGGTTGCTCAAATATCAAATTAGAAAGCCTTCCTTTAATGTGTAAAACCCGACTGAGGACATACGACTTTAGTTGGAATATTCTTTGGTTATTTCTGTATGCTTACTTATTCATCTACAGATTGTATCCTGCCCCTTCACCAGCATACCATCTCCCCATCACCAGTAGAATTTAAACTCCTTGAGGGCAGGGAATCTTTTCAGTTTTTTGTCTTTGTATCCCCTAGAATGGTACCTAGCATGTGGTAGGCACTGAAGAGCTGTTCATTGAATGAATTGATCCAAATTCTTAGTTTTCACGTTTGCCAACATATCTTCATTGCCCTCCCTGCCAACTCCACCCACACCCCAGTTCGTTGAGGCTATCTTAATATGATACTGTATGATAGTATTACCCTTTCATTCTTCCAAAGACAAATTATCATTCAACTGCTATGTATAGATCTCCAGGCTTATGGTGAGACATAGTACTTACTCTCCTGAATTTAAAAAATATTTATTGCTTGGGGTGGCTAGGTGGCACAGTGAATAGAGCACCAGCCCTGGAGTCAGGAGGTCCTGAGTTCAGATTCAGCCTCACTAGCTGTGTGACCTTGGGCAAGTCACTTAACCCCAATTGCCCTGCCTTCTGACCTCAAAAAAAAGCAAAACAAATGTATTGCTGATATCTGTTGTTTTTATGTCGCCTTATATAGTCATTATGTCACCAGATATAGCTATTACCTACCCCTTACTAAAAAGCTTACTCTTATAATAAAGAATAAAAAAGAAAAGAAAAATAGTTTAGCAGCAATAATCAATGAATTATTCAAGTCTGATAATGGATAAAGTCTGACAATATATTCCACAGCCATAGTTCCCCACTCTTGCAAGGAAAGAGGAGAGATGCATTTTTTTTCCCATCTCTTGTTTGGGGCTTCATTAACAATGTTTACTCTTGGGCCAACTAGGTGGCACAGCAAATAGAGTATCAGCCCTGGAGGCAGAAGGACCTGAGTTCAAATCCAGCCTCAGACACTTGACACTAGCTGTGTGACCTTGGGCAAGTCACTTAACCCCAATTGCTTTGCCTTCTCCCCTCAAAAGAAAAAACAACACTTACTCTTACAGAATTTACAACTAATAATGGAAAGTAGCATGTACCCAGGGAGTTAGACTAAAACAAGTGGAACATGAACGGGGCCATCAAAGAGATATTAAGGAAATATTATAGAGGCTTGTTTTATTCCATAAATTAAAAGCAAAATTTAAAGAAAACAAAGTAGGATATAGGAAATACATAAGACAACTGGGTGTATAAAACATAGGGTCTGGAATCAGGAACACCTGAGCTCAAATCCAGGCTCAGACACTTACTAGCTGTGTGACTGGGCAACAAGTCACCTAACCCTGTTTGCTCCATTGCCTCATCTGTAAAATGGGCTGGAGAAGGAAATGGCAAACTAGTCCAGTATCTGTGCCAAGAAAACCCCAAATGGGGTCATGAAGAGTTGTACTTGACTGAAACAACTCAGCAACAATAATATATCCAAAATATGAAGTATCTATAGTAAACCAATATGGTAAGGATACAAAGTCATTTTAGGAGGGATACAGTTGGTAAAGGGAGGGGAGATCAGAAAAGCCTTCTTGTATAGGACAGTTACTGAATTCTACTACTTATTACTACTATGACGACTACTACTACTACTACTTACTACTACTACTACTACTTACTACTACTACTTACTGCTACTACTACTACCACTTACTACTACTACTACTACTACTACTTACTACTACTATTACTACTTACTAGGAGTAGTACTGCTACTAATAGCTAACATTTATATAGAGCCTACTATATACCAGGCACTGTGCTAAGCACTTTAAATTTTATCTCATTTGATCCTCACAACAATGCTGGGACGTAGCTCCTATCAATACCCCCATTTTACTTTTGAGGAAACAGAATAGAAGTGAAGTAATTTGCCCAGGGTTACACAGTTAATAAGTATCTGAGGCTAGATTTGAACTCAGGTCCTCCTGACTCCAGGCTCAAGGCTCTATCTACTACACCATCTGGCCATATATGACTAGATAATGTTACCTTGAATTGTTTCTTAAGTACTGAAGGTCTAGAAACCTCACAGCTAGGAGATCTCAGTTTCTACATTTGTCACATGAAAGGGTTGAACTGGATAAGCCCTAAGAACTATTTTGTTTTGTTTTTCTAGAGACAATTGGGATTCTGTGACTTGCTCAGAGTTACACAGCTAGTAAGTGTCTAAATCCAGATTTGAACTCAAGTCCTCCTGACTCCAAGGCTGGTGCTTTATCCACTGAGCCACCTAGCTGCCCCTAAAAACCATTTTAACTTGAAATATGATAGGCCATTTGGCTCAGGGAGTCAGAGAACTAAGGTTCAAATTTTATCTTAAATGTTGTGTGATTTGGGTAAGTCACTTCCCCTCCCTAGTCCTCGCTTTCCTTATCTGTAATGAGATAGGTTCTAAGGTCCCTTCCAGCCCTAGATCTATGATCAGAAGCCTATGTGAAATCCTTCAGCAGTAACTCCTCTCCCCTCTGATCTCCCAAAGCACTGACTCACTGCTATCTTCGTGGGCTATAAATCTGAGCTTCTGTAGCAGTATTATTTAATTTCTCATATGTATGTCTTACCTCTACCAACTAGACCATGTGTCCCTTGAGAGTTGTTCCCTCATTTAGACTTCTCTGCATACACAGGGCTGGCCACCTATGGTCACATTTTTCTTCATACCTACAGCTTGACACATGGACAGCTCTCGGTAAATACTTACCAAATTGAGCTCAGCTGGAAGTTCTAAAGACCTATTTGAAGCCCCATGTCTTTTGTCATTCCCTTAGTGCTGCATCCTGGGAAGGAGGAAGGTGATTGATTGTACGCTCTACTTCAAGAATAGGGAAAGATCACAAACACAGAGGGCTCTCAACATAATGTCCATGCACACTGATGTCTTCTTTCACCAATGGATTAACCATTGTTCTGTAATGACTGGTCCTGCACCCTGTCAGGCACTGGGAATTGAAAATAAAATTGTTTTAGACCTTGAATCATAGGAATAATTTTTAAACAAAATTAATCCTAAATATTTTAATCCCCACCTTGTTTAGTAATCAGAATCATGTATGTGGGTTACCATAGCATCCTTTACCATTACTGGGCTGCCCAGTGGTTTCAAATCAAATTAAGGGTGGTAGATAAACACTGAGTTCTTAGTAACTCTTCTACCCTTAAAATATTTTTGCACTAGAATCACAGAGGAAATAAGTAAAGGTGTTTGATTGCACTGAGGAGGACCATAGGAGGTTAAGAACTGGAAGGGTTCTTAGAGACCATCTAACCCAACTTCCTCATTTTATAGATAATAAAACAAGGGCCCCAAGAGATTCAGTAATTAGCCTATGGTCATACAAATACTAAATGGCCAAGATGGGATTTAAACAAAGGATTCTCTGACAGAATCAGAGTACAATATTCCATTGTACCATGCCTGCCAGCCAAGATCAGGGATTTACTTGTGTTCTTCAGCTGACCCCTACCAACATTCCATAAGAGGTCAAGGCCCTTCTTTCCAGGCTTTCTTCAATTTGGAGGAGCTGTGTGACCACCCAGGTCTACTAAACTATAAATACCTTGAGAACAAGAACTGTTTTTCCTTTTGTCACTGAACACAGTAGGCACTTAGTAAATGCTTCTTGGATTGGATCGAACTGTAGTGAAGTGGAAAGCATCGGTTAAAATTGAATTGGTCTGAATCAAATTGGATTGGATCAGAATGGAATGGAGTAGATTGAATTATACTGTATTGGACTGGAGTAGGGTGTACGGGATCACATTGGACTGGAATGGAAAAAGGTAAAGTCATGGTTCCTAGTGCCTAGGACTCCATGAAGGCAAAACCAGATGTACTTTCCTGACCTTTTGGATGTATCGGCAAGCTAGGGGATTGCTTATCCTGGGGTGGATGTGAGCTCCTGCAAGTTCCCACCAAAGAACCAGACAAAAATCACAAAGCCTCATAAGTTCATTTTGTTCATTTGTCTCTTCCTTATCTCTTTTCCTTAGAGATGCAGTAAATTTATGATCCAAGGCCAGTTTAAACAGTTACCAAGCCCCTTTGTACCACCCTTCTCTGCACTATTTCATTGTTGTTCAGTCTGACTCTGTGACCCCATTGGGGGTTTCCTTGGCAAAGATACTTGAATAGTTTGCCATTTCCTTCTCCAGCTCATTTTATAGATGCAGAAACTGGGGTTACCCAAAGTCACACAGCTAGTAAGTGTCTGAGGTCAGATTTGAATTCAGGACGATCAGGCCTGGCACTCTATTCACTGTGCCACCGAGCTGCTCCTCTCCACACTATGTCCCATCTTCTTTACATTCTGAAAGCTGAGTTCAACTGACTTCAACACAAATTCACTAAATACTGAATACTAGGGATACAGAAATATGATAATCTTTATCCTCAAGGAACTTAACCTTATATTAGGTGAGTGTGAAATATATGTAGGTACAAGGTAACAAGAAAAGAGAAAAGAAGGAAGAAAGAAAACTGAGTGGATTTGAAGAACCTGGCTCCACATCTTGCCTCTGATATTAAATACCTGTGTGACCTTGCACAAATCATTTAAGCTCTCTGATCCTTGGTTTTCCCATCTGTAAAATGGGGAGGGAGTAGACCAGGTAGCTTATGAGGTTCCTTCTAGCTCTGGATACATGATCTTACAATCCACAGAATAGCAATTAGTAAGAAAGGGAAGGCTTTATCTTATCAAAAAGAAAAGAGAAACATTCTGAGTAGTAGAGATGAGAAAGGAAAGTATTCATGTATGGGAGAATGACTTTTACAAATACATCAAAGGGAAAGATAGAATGTTAAACTGAATTGTGATGGGCCTTAAACATCCCACTGAATAGTTTCTATTTTATCCAAAAGACAATAGAAAACTATCAAAGATTTTTGAGTAGGATATCAACACAATCACGCCTATTCGTTAGGAAGGTTGTGTTATAGAGAATGCACTGGAGAAGAGAAAAGAGAGAGAGACTGGAGGCAGGGAAACCAATTAGGAGACCACTGCAATAGTCCAGACCAGAGATGACTATTCAATAGAGGAGAGGCCATGTAAATGCCAAGAAAGAGGCAGATGAAAGAAATGTTCATACAAGGATGCTACAATGGATCTGAGACCACTATAGGTGTTTCATCCAACTACGGATTCTACAATCCCTCTATGCCTGCCCATCCTGTAGGTTTCTTGTCATGGGATCACAGATTTAGAGCCTAAAAGAACTTCAGATATCAACAAGTCCAAACTCTTCTTTTTATAGACAAGGGAGCTAAATTTCAGGGAGGAAAAGGCACTTAGAACCATAGTTCTTAAGTTAAAAGAGACCAAAGAGGCAATCTAATTCAACTTCTCTCATTTTACAGAGGAGGAAATAGAGGCCAATAAAGATCAAGAAACTTTCTCAAGGATACCTGGGTCGTAAGAGATAGAGGCAGGATTTGAATCTTGGTCCTTGAGTTCCAGAACTAGTGCTCTTCCCACTCTACCAGACCACCTTTTTTTGTGTTCAAGTGTGTAAGAATCATACCTAGATCTCAAACCCAAGGTCACAATGAAATTAAACAGAAGGGCTAGAATACAAATCCAGGTCCTCTGATATCAAATCTAAAACTCCCTTTGGCATTCTAGGAGTGTTTTTAATGCTATAGATCAGAAGCCCCCATCAGTGTGCTTCTCCCATTGGTTATAAATTGATATCAACTACTCTTCCAGACTTAAGTGGTTTTTAGAAAGGGATATTTACTAGGATGGTATAGAAAAAAAAAAAACAGTTGATATAAAACATCCCCTCCAAAAAAAAAGCTTTGGCTATACTCTCTCACAAATACATTCAGACTCCAAGAGAAAATGAGCTCAGACTCAGGGGACAATACAGCTCCTCTGAACCCTTTTTCTGGAGTCTTCAAGATATACTGATGAGATATGGTACCATTTTCTGGTGGACTCCTTGGATAGTCTTGAAGCTGCTTTGCATTAGTGTATTCATGTGTCCTCCATTCCTGATGTAGACACTGCTGCCAGTCACTGCTGTCCAAGGTGACAATATTAGGACCTTGAAAGGAAATTCAAATCGTCTGACCTTCCAAAGTTCAAAAGGTCTTCCTAAGATTAAGAAGGTGGTGCGAGACAGGCTCTTATTACCCTTTGTCTGAAGCAATTCTTTCTCCAGGACTTGACTCTTGCTGCTTGATCTTCTAGGCTGCTAGACACTGGAATATTTTCAAACTCTCAACATCTTATAGAAGCCCCAAAGGGTGTGACAGATTGTACATTACTTTAATACTTTTGATTGATTGATTCAATAGATATGTTCTAACTAAATAAAGCTATTGTGGTTAGAGTACTTTGATTCTACCTTAAGTGAATGACTGATTGATTTAAATGATCCCTAACCTTACTCTAAGATCCTTTTGATAGAGAAATGGAACACTCCAGGGACAGAATGCTTCATATTTTGCCAGATGCAATCACTTTACTCAGTGTTCTTATCTGTTTTTCTTTGTGTCAAGGGAAGGTTGATTGGGAGGGTTTGGGAGGGGGAGTCAAAAGGAGGAATATTCAAAAGGGACTGAGGTATAAAAGCCAAGGCATCAATGCAACCTTTTTTTTGGAGTGGGGAAGGTAAGGTCATTGGGGTTAAATGACTTGCCCAAGGTCACATAGCTAGCTAAGTGTCAAGTGTCTAAGGCTGGATTTGAACTCAGGTCCTCCTGACTCCAGGGCCAGTGCTCTATTCATTGCATCACTTAGCTGATGCTACAACTTTTCTTAAAAGGGCAGTGGGGTCTGGAGGGGAGGGGGAGTGAGGCTAGAACTACATTGTGGAAAATAGAAACATTTGGTTTTCCAAAAACGAGGCAGCAAATAGGCTAAGATTTGAAGCTGACCCAGGGGTGATGAGTTGACTGGATTCACTCCAAATTTTGTTCTAGAGTTCACATTCTACTCTTGCTGCTTCCCAGGAAATCTCGTTCATAACTTGTTAATAAAAACAAATCCCCTCATTCACTGTTACCTTCATAATAATAGCATCTCATATTTGCACAGTCAAAATCCTTTTCCCAAACATGTTCCCCTCTGAACCCCACACAAACATTGGGGCAGTAGGTGGTGCTTCACTGATGGTCACTTGTCCTTTTAATCTTCTTTAATAGAATCCCAATCTTGCTGCCCACTTCCCAGCAGCCTCCTTGCCATGAATCTGCTCAATGACAGGCTCTAATAGATGAATCTTTGCCCAAGGCCCAGGTCTCCATCTCAATTCCCAGAAGTCTCCTTGGCATGTTCTCCTCTCCTCTCTGATTTCCAGCACCCTTTCAGGTTTTGTTTTTTCTGATTAGAATACAAGCTCCTGGAGATACAAAGGAAGCAGCTTGATACACCAGAGAGACTGCTTGTGTGGAGTCAAAGGATCTGGGTTCAAATCCTGCCTCGCTAATTGTATGAACTAGGGCATGGCATTTGCCTGAGTCTCAGTTTCTCCCCTTCTGTAATATGAGGGGATTAGATTAGATTGATTATGAAATCCAGCTCTGGATCCATGATTCTACAAACTTATTTGTGTGATCTTAGACATACCACTTGATCATGGTCTTCTTACCTATGAAATGAGAAAGACCAAATGCTATGTGTACCACCTAACACAATAGTTGTGAAGGAAGCAGGTTATATATTTTAAGTGGATTATAAATATAAACTATCACTATTCATATTGAAATCTTAGGCAATTGACTTAACATCTCTGAGACTCAGTATCTTCATATGTAAAATACTTTCAGGGTCCTTGAAAATAGTCCAATAGAGTTCAATTGAGGGGCACAGTATTTTAGAAAAGACATAGATATGACAGAAGCAGCTAGTGCTACAGTGGTTAGAGTCCTGAAATTGGAATCAGAAAGACCTGAGTTCAAATCCTACCAGATATTAAGTAGATGAGTGACTCCAGGAAAGTGACTTAACCTCTCTTAGTCTCAGTTTCCTCATCTGTGAAATAGGAATAATTAGCACCCACTTCATGGGGTAGCTAGGTGGTGCAGTGGATACAGTATCAGGCATGAAGTCAGCAAGATTGATCTTCCTGAATTCAAATCTGGTCTCAGACACTTAGTAGCTGTGTGACCCTGGCCAAGTCATTTAACTCTGCCTCAGTTTCCTCATTTGTAAAATGAGCTGGGGAAGGAAATGGCAAACCACTCTAGTGTATCCACCAAGAAAACCCCAAATGAGGTCATGAAAAGTAGGACGTGACAGAAAACAACTGAACAACAAGATGTGATTTATCTTTCTAATTATCTATCTGTGCAAACACGAGCTTATCTCCATGCACACTGTGTGTGCAAACACAAGCTTAAATCTGTCATTTTGTGAGTGTAAAAGCAGGCTTCAGACGATAGCATACTGTGTGTGCAAATAGTAGCTTACATCTGTGCCACATCACTCACACAAACAAGTCCCAAAGGCCCCCTCCCAGTAGGATGATGATCTGCATTCGTTATGAGTTCAGCTATATCAGAAATAACACCAAATCTAAGCACCTCTTAATGTCTATAGAACAAATCCTCTTCCTGCGGGTGATGCTCCAGAGCTTCCATTCTTCATAAATTTAATTATCAGCATGCCCAGCAAAGTCATTTTCTCTAATAACTCCAGCCACAGAAGATGAATGCAAGGAGTTCTTGGCCTGGCAATAATAACTCGTAGGAGGCCCAGGAATCACGTCGTGCCTTACGAGACTGTGAGGGGAGATAGCAAACTTCTGACAGGCAAAGTAGATAAGATCCACTGAGCTCATGGACCACCAGCCCTGGCTGCCAGACATCCCCCAGCTGGGATTTCTTTTAAGGTCCCCACAGGTGACTTCATCCCAGTACTCTGGGAGATGTAGATTTACCATCCGGACTCATGAAGATGCATTATTTAGCAGACAACTGGCCTCTTCTAAAGCACCCACTCCTGCTTCAGGCCTCAGGCTGGTGTTCTGCAAAGCCTCATGGCCTGAGAGTTAGGGGAACATAATGAAAAGAGGTCTGGGGACAAGGATTCAAATCTTTTTTGAAAGTTAAGCACAGGTAGGATCATGCCATTTCCCTGCTCAAGAAATTCCAGTAAATCTCTATTACCCAATGGAATTGCCACGAGGGTAGCTGAAGCAAGCTCTGTGGAGTGCTTCCAGGTTGGCCAGGCATCAAAGGCACCACCATCCCCCTACATCTGGGGATATTGCCGGTTGTCCTAACTTTTGTCCAGTCACTGGACCCAGGAAGAGAGAGTGAGGTTGAATGAAGACTTTGTGCAACTCTGCCTCACTTAAATTTAAATCACCAAGTCAAGATACCACCTGTGATGTCACCAGTCCTTTAAAAAAAACAAAGGATGAACAACAACTTGAAATATAGTCGGCATCCAATACATGCTTGTTAGTTGATTGCTTTCTTACTAACTGCATGAACTTGGTCTTTGAACATCTCTGGGCCTCAGTTTCCTCATGAGTAAAGTAGAGGGGTTGGACTCGAAGATTCCTCCCAACTCTGGATCTAGGACCCTATGAAAATATTCGTCACAGTGAGAAAGACTGAAGGAACAAGAGATACTCCCCCATGACTCCTGTGGAAATATTCATCAGAGTGAGAAAGCCTGAGAGAGGCACAGATATTCCCCCATGACTCCTGTGAAAATATTCATCTCAGTGAAAAAGCTGGAGGGAGCCAGAGATACTCACTCATGACTCACTGGGCCTCCAAGAAGGACAAACACATACATCCAGGATGCAGAACCTTGGAGTGTCTTAAAAGAGACAGTCCGTGAAAGACAGGTGATACATAATGCTCCTCCTCCCATTACCGTTCATGTTTTAACTCCCCTACAGGGTTGCTAAAAGAAAATATCTCAATTGAAGATTGCTTTTTCTTTCTTTGGAGAAACGTTTGGGGAGGTTAAACACATATGTGTTCTTTGAGACAATTTGACTTAACTTTCATTGTTCTCTTCCACTTTTCAAGCAGATACTAAAGAGTTGGCAAGAGTTGTTTTAGGTTGAAAAGCTACTGAGATTCTCCTTAGCAGGCTGCCAGTCTTCTCAGAGGGAAGCCATGGGGAATGGCTGCCAAATTGATGGCCTCCAAACAAGCCTTGAGCAAGGACTCCTCTCCTCCAAAATTTTCAGTGGCTCCCCATGGTCTCCAGGATAAAACGCCAACTCTTCTATGTAACATTTACAGCCTTTCCTGTCCCCTTTTGTTCTGTTTCTTCTTTCACAACAGGACTAATGTGGAAATATATTTACATGATTATATATGTGTAACCTATATCAGATTGCTTGTCTTCTTGAGGAGAGGGGGAGAGAAAGAGGGAGGAAGAAAATCTTGGAAACTTAAAATATTATAAAAAATGACTGCTGAAAACTATCTTTACGTGTAATTGGAAAAAATGCTTTTTAGCAAAAAAATAAAATAAAACGAAAAAATAAATTTAAAGAAAGGATATTTAAAGCCTTTCAAGGTCTGGCTCCAGCCCACTTTTCCAGCCCTAATTCATCTTGTTCCCTTTCACACAATCTCTGTTCCATCAGGTTGGTCAGATATCTGTTCCCCAAGCTCCACATACCTTCCGCCTCCCAGTTTAGTGCCTTGGCATAGGCTGCCCTCTGTGCTGGGGATATTCTCCTCTTCACTTAGATTTCTTTGAATCCTTGGTTTCTTTAAGGTTTAACTCATGTTCCAACTCTATAGGAAGTCTCACCTTGGAAGTGACATCAGAAATTAGCTCAACCCATTCATTTTATAGATGGAGAAATCAAAGCCAAGAGAAGGAAAGGGACACGCCAGGGGTGCCTAAGGGGACACAGGAAGTAAGTGGCAAAGGCAGAATTTGAATCAAGGTCTCCTTCATGTTCCACAATTTCTCCAGCCATTAGATAGGCATTTCCTTTTTTCCTGCTCTTTTCTACCACAGAATGTTGCTATGTCAAAGATTTTCTGACTTTGACCTCTTTAGGGTAGGTATCTAGCAGTGGGACCTCTGGCTCAAAGGGTGGAGACATTTTAGCCACTTTCTTAGCATGATCCCAAATTGCTTTCCAGATGGGAAATATATTTTTCTAACACCAATCTACTCTTGGACATGGCTGTAAATCACAGCACAAGGATATGTCAGAGCAATCAAGATTGCAGGTAGTCCAAAGGACAATAGAAAGAAGTGCAGTGGGGGTCAGCAGACAGTCATATTGTCTAGCATGAATTATGGATAAGAAATTGCAGAAAAACATAGGATCATCTATCTACAGTTAGAAAGGAATGGGCCAGTCTTGTAATGAGGGAAGATGGACAGCCTGTCTTCTGAGCTCTGTTCTTCTATTTTGGGAGGAATAAAATGACCAGGAGAAGGTAGTCAGTGTGTTGAGCCTTCTACTAAGATTTACCAAAAACACGAATAAGAATACCACTGAATGAGAGGCTAAGGATGGCTTGAGAACTGCAGTGGGGAGAGACCCACACTGCTGAGCTCAAAGATTCATTGATGTTTTGAAGTAAGTAAAACCAAAGTGAAAACAAAATCCTAGGAATGTTTGTTCCAGGCTCCAAAGTTGTACTTACAAAAAGAAATCATAAGATGACCCATTTAAGCTCTAAGCCCATTTAAACAGGGGAGTGATGGGAAATTCAGGGTGGATTAGCACCTCTGGTGGGAGGGCTTGCTGAACCATTTTCAGTGAGGCTCATCTTTGGTGTCCCTGCTGGTCCTCAGCTCTCACCTGTGGCTCCAAGAAGCTGGTTTTTTTTTAAGGTGACCATTTGCCGTGGTCATCACCCAGTAAACCTATTCAGTCTTTTTGGAATTAGAATTTTAGTTGATTCAATTTGATTAATTTCCGTTCCATTACATTCAGTTCGAACATTGATTAAGCACCTATTGTATGCCAAGCACTTTTCTAAGAACTGGGAAACAGGTAAAAATAGGATAGACCTGTCTTCAGTCAGCTTTCATTTTACTAAAGGTTGAGGGATAGTGGTTTACAAGCTGTACATACATAAGTAAATACCAGGTAAATCAAGAGTAAGAAATGTGGGGATAGTACAATAGAAGAGCTTGGCCCCAATAAGAGATAGAAAAGTACACTTCTATTAGTGTGAATCACTACATAGTGTTACATGTACTCAATTAATGTGCTAGATAGGTTGGTTAAACAAGGTTTTGTTATATAG